>CABHPQ010144113.1:0-60322 GCA_902168405.1 Peromyscus aztecus | reverse complement strand
TTCTTCTTCTTCTTCTTCTTCTTCTTCTTCTTCTTCTTCTTCTTCTTCTTCTGCTTCTGCTTCTGCTTCTGCTTCTGCTTCTGCTTCTGCTTCTGCTTCTTCTTCTCCTTCTCCTTCTTCTTCTTCCTCCTCCTCTTCTTCTCCTACTTCTTCTTCTTCCTTTTTATTTTTTTGAGACAGGGTTTCTCTGTGTAGCTTTGGAGCCTGTTCTGGAACTCACTCTGTAGACCAGGCTGGCCTCAAACTCATAGAGATCTGCCTGCCTCTGCCTCCCAAGTACTGGGATTAAAGACCAGAGCCACCACTGCCCAGCTTTTTCTTCATTTTGATTTCATTATAAATTAGAATTGCTTATCTTATTTACAGATTGCTCATTGATAATCTACAGAAATATAAAAAGAACTTGAATTTATATCCTCCAAGTTTATTAGATTTATAGATCTATTTTTTTTTTAATTTTTGCTTTTGTTGATTCTTTGTGGATTCTCATATCATGCATTTTGATCCCACTTATATCCCTGTCCCCTGACATCTGGCTTCTGCCCTTGCAACCTCCCTTCAAGTTAAAAATCAATTATTAAAAAAATCAAATTAAAAAATATCAAAACCAAATTTAAAAGAAAAGTCAAAAGCTAAACAAAACAAAACAGAAATAAAGAAAAGAAAGAAACAGATTCTTGTCATGGAAGCTGTGAAGTTGCTAGTTGAGACACAGTTTACTCTTTAGTCCATTCATCTTTACCTGCACGTGTTCATTGCCGAGTCATTGGTCTGGTTCAAGGCCTTGGTTCCTGCTACACCACTGCAGCTCCTCTTGTATATCCTGTTGCTGTACTGTGTCATGGGGATCCTGCTGCTTTGGATTTGTAGGTTTGTCCCCTTCACATGCTCCAACAGTTCATAGATGAGGTGAATGCTGAGGTGGGCCAACTCATAGCCCTGGTTCTGAGCCTGGGTGGTAGCTGGGTTGGTCAGCTTGCTACCTTTCACTACTTGGCTGAGCTCTTCAGCACTGCCTCTGTTAACCCACCCAGTGCAGCCTACAGCAAGGAGTGGGACCAGTTCTCCTGCTCTCAGGCTCTCAGACCCGCCCCCCACCCCCCTCAACTCATACCACCACACCAGCTCTCCTGTTTTGACCAGGCAAAGTGTAGAGTCCTCTCTTCCGATTGCTGTAGGAGACATAGGAGGGCAGATAGGGGCAGCTCTCCTGCTCTCAACTCCCCTGTACTGGCTCAGCTGCGCCCCTGACAACAGGGTCAACTGTAGTGTGCTGCCTAAGTGGAGGGCAGGACCCACTCTCCTGTGTGCTGCAGCTGGTGTGGGGAAGAGCTAGTTCACCTCACTCTCATGACCCCAAGGCTTGCCTGCCACAAGTAGCATGGGGCAGAGTGGGGAGGGCAGCTTTCTCCCACCCATGACACCACACATGGCAAACGAGGTGGGGAGTTGGGCCAGCTCTGTTGTTCTCATGCCCTCAGAGCTGGCTCACCTGTGTCCCCTACGGGGCAGCATGACCACCAGGTATCAACAGGGTCCCAGGTGGCTGGCCAGACCCGGGGCATCTACAGAGCCCTCAGTGGTGGCAACTGGAGCCACGGACACCATCCCAGAACCTGGCTTCCACAAGGCCACAGACCCAGACATGGCCCTAGGCAGGGCTAGTGCCTGGATGTCTCCATGGCTCCAGATGGCAATACATGCCACCCAGGTCAGCATGGCCCTGGGAGCAGTATAGTCCTTGCCCACCGACATGATCCAAGGTGGCCAACCAGACCCTGGTCATCAACATGTCCCTTGGTGACAACAGGAACCCAGAACATCAACTCAGACCCTGGTTGCTATAGAGCCACGGACCCAAATGTGGCCCTCTGCAGCAGCCCTGGCCCAGATGACACCATGGACCCAGGTGACAGTGCATGCAACTTAGATCAGGATGTTCCTGGTGACAGCATGGCCCTCAGATGCCCTCATGGCCACAGGTTGCAGCCCAGTTCATCTACGCTGCCTTTCGTGGTAATACAGGTCATGAACATCAATACAGACCCTGGCTGTGGTGGAATCACAGACCCAGACTTGAGTCCTAGGTGGCATCCTAGACTCCTGTCATTCACATGGCTTTTGATGGTATCAGGAGCTGCAGACCCAAAAGTCTAGGGATGGGGGGGTGGGGGTGGAGTACAATATGTGTCCACTGCTGATTCAGACCTGATCTAATTTTTTAAAATATTTTATGTCAATTTACATACATGTTAGAGCTAGTTTTGCCTTTCTTTGAGTTTATATGGTAATTTTTTCTTAATGCTTTCCTGTCAGATCTCCCAGATGGAAAGGAGTGAGAGCAACTTAACCTTTTCTATTATTAGGGATACTTGTTATCAGGTTTTAATATTAAATATGGGATATAATAGTTTTCATGCAAAATTTCATATTTCTTAGGATATTTCTTCCTAGTCCTATTGCTAAGTGTTCATCACAAAGACTGTTCATTTGGTCAAATGTTTTTATATGCTTATTGAATTTTTTAATTGCTCTTTGTTTTTGGAAACATGACATCACACTGTAGGTGAGGCTGTCCTGAACCTCACTATGCAGCTCCGGCTGACCTTGAACTCTTGATAGTCCTGTTACTCCAACCTTTTGAGTATGGGTTGCAATTAAAACATTTGTGTGAACTTCATTGTCCTTGTGTAATCAATGATATTGACTGATTTTCTTATTTTGAACTATTACTCTGTGGCTACAATATGTGATCATTTTAATTTATTGATGTGTTCAGCGTACTAGTATCTGATGAAAACCTTTCACTTGTTTTTATAAAGTATATTACCTGTAGTTTTATATTTTTTTTTTATGTAGGGCCTCATTATGTATCCCTCACTGGCCTGCAGACTACTATGTAAACCAGGCTTGTTACCACTATAAGGAAGGTATAACCTGGGAGAATGGAATCCATAAATGAGGCAACTAAAATCTTATTCAATACCCAACTTTATTTAGAGCATCAGATAATTTGTACTTGGAGGGTTAAGATAAATCACCTGAGTAAAGTTCTCATGAGTTCAAGCTGTATACAATCACAAGGACAAGATGCATGTGGCAAAAACATGTTTTTCCATATAGGCATATTGAATAACAATAGCAACAATAATGAGTAATCTGAAGTAAACTCACTCCTATCCACTGCATCTAGGAGAACTGAAAAAAACACGTTCCAAAAACAATTCCATGTTTTGAAGAAACTGAGCTCCCAACACTCTTGTCTTATTTTCTTGGAATGTTCCCACAAGTACTAGGAATTCTCCTCACATGAATCCATTCCTAGACTGTGTTCTGACACAGGCTGACCTTGAACTGTGGCAGTATGTCTTCCTCTTCCTCCCACATGCTGGAAGAGTAGATGTACTCTAGACCACATCTGGCATTCTTATTCCTTTTATTTTATTATTGTATTTTATTTAATTCAATGAATCTATTTGATATAGAAGATTCTGAGCATACATATTTTTTCAGTTGTGTCTGGGCTTGCTTCAAAATCCTAGAGCAAGTAGTGAACTTGAAATTACATTATCAGATATTCTTGGACTGCTAATTTCTTCCTCTCCAAACCTTAATGGACAAATGTAAAACTGGTGAACTTTGCTGAAAAATAGTTGGAAATTCTTTTATATACACACATACACTGAAGAACTTAGGCAAGGAAAGGCAAATATCACATGAAGTTACTCACTTCCAGAACATAAAAATTATAAATTTGATCTAACAGAGGTTGAAAGTAGAACTGCAGTTACCAGAAGCTACAAGTGGGAACAAATGATTGTGAAAGACAGGACAACAGGGACAAAGTTCCAGGTAGACCAGAGTCAAGTGTGGTGTTTGCTACGTATCAGAACGAATTGGCTAATGATGCTGAATTGCACATTTCAAGATAGACATGGGAGCATGCAAGAGGAACTTGCATGCTTCTACTGCAAGGAAATAATGGAAGTAACTGGTTTGCTAACTGCTCTGGTTTGTTCATTTTATAATGCATGTATGTACTGAAACCTACATGTGGTATGCTTCACAGAATGAAACATACTGTGGTACATTTCAAAATATGTGCAAGAATTAAGTGTCAGCTGTAATGAAAACTTACCTGTTGTGAACTTTATTCTGGTTTTTTGGCCAGTTAACTCACAGTTTTATTTGCAGAAGTGAGAGAGGGATGAAACAAATATTTCAAAGTAAAGTGGTTGTTATCTCTTTTGTGCTGGTAAAGAGTGGTTTGGTAAAGAGCAGGGAGGAAATTCACAGCATTATAGTACCTTATCAATATTTATTTGGACAAAGGCCAGTGGCAGGCAGTAATGCATTAATTTTACCACTGATCTCTCCTTTGAAAGCAACCTCTACGGCATCATTAATTTTATAATTTAAATTGTTTGTCTCCAGACATTGCTACATAAAACATACAGCAAATGCTCAAGGCCCAGAACATAACTTCTGACTTGACAAAATGTTATATGAACTTTATTTGGCTAAATAAATTAGGTAGAAATTACCATATTGATGATCTAACCTTAGACCTCAAGATTGTTTTTTGGTTTTTCTCCTCCTTTAAGTATGTCAGTGACCTTTGATGAGAAACATCCAGCTTAGCTTAGAGTGATAACTACCCAATTAATCTACAGATGTGTAGCATAGTTGAGTAACAGACACCCTGTGGTTCATTAAACTCAACTAGTTACCAGAGGCAATAGGGCCATTATATATACTAACCTATACAGAGATAACCTAAAATAGAAAACAACAATACAACCAAACCAAACAAACAAAAATGTGAATAACATACTAGGTGTGTGTGTGTGTGCATGTGCGTGTGCGTGTGCGTGTGCGTGTGTGTGTGTGTGTGTGTGTGTGTGTGTGTGATACAGAATCATAACTGAAAAAGTTAGGCAACAAGGCAAGCAACTGCAACCTGATACTCAAAATAATTAACAAAAGGAAATTGAAATACAAAATTGGAAAAAGAGATATGGTGACTCAGATGTAGCTCAATTCAGAAAGGACATCATTGGAACGAAGAGGACAGAAAAGACAGCGTGAACAGCTGAATGAGGCAGTGCAGGCCAGAAATGCTGGGTTTCTACACACTGAGGAAGGAGGATTGCATGGCTCATGTCAGTCAAGGCTACACAGTGGGATCAAGGTCACCCAAAATACAAAAAGAATAATAAATCAAACTCAACAAAGAAATTATAAGTAGAAAAGATTATATATTGTACATAAGGATGACACACAGAAGATAGTAAAGATGAGTATCTGGATAATAATATAAATGATGACACTTTGAGATCATAACCCAGAAAGTAAAATAAATATAGTTCTACACTAATGTGAATAAAAGGTTAAAAATAAGTAAGGTATAGAAGGAGCTGCAGAGATGGTTCAGCAGCAAAGACTGAGTAATGCTCTTGCAGAGGACTCAAATTCAGTTCTTAAAACACATGTTGGTTGGCTCACAACTGCCTGTAACTCTAGCTCCAGGGGATCTGACCACCTCTTCAGGCATGTGTACTCATATACACACACATTGATTCTCTGTCTCTCTGTCTCTGTCTCTCTGTCTCTCTTTCTCTCTCTCTCTCTCTCTCTCTCTCTCTCTCTCTCTCTCTCTCTCACACACACACACACACACACACACACTCACATACTTATATACATACTCAAGCTCACTCACACATGATTTCAACATAGTACAAATGAACCTAAAAGAAAGGTACGTAAATCTTTAATGAGTACAGAAAAGAAGAAAAAAAATAACAAATGACCAGTTAATGCTACAATAATTGTTGAAATCCATACCAAAGGTGAGTGTGAATTCTATTTAGGATATAATCTGAGAAGAAACACAGTACTTTCACGTCTCAATGTATGTATACCAAGTATTACATTCAAAGCTAAAATTAAATAAAATTTTCTGTTGAAGAAATCTGGTAGGCTTTGCTTTAAGTAAATGATGAAGGTCCATCATCCACAATGGGGCCATTAACATCATATGTAGATACAATGGATAAAGAAGGGCACACTATCTGAGTGCTAATCTTGTCAAAAATACATACCACCAACTTAATAAAATAATAGTATATGAAGAGACAATTCTGGAGAAAATAGAGTCAAACGAATGTTGACTTCTGACATTAAGTTGAACCATAAATATAAATGAAGTTATATTTACAATAACAATCATGTAGAACAAAACTGATAATGACAGGAAATCTGCAGTTTATAAGAAATAATTACCAGGAGCATGCACAACTGCAATGTTAGAGGTGAGGAAAGGAAGCCAAGCTTAACCCTGGCCCTTGGGTCCATTTCTTCCCAAGACTCTGCAAAGCTTTAAGAGCTGGCTGAGAGAGCGAGCCACTAATTGAAGTATTCTGCAAAGATGTGCATCACGATCGAGGCGAACAGTGCAGTGCTCAGCATATGAGAGGAAGGAAAGCTCACAAACAAACAGGCTTTGAAGGAAACATAAAAGCTTTTGTTCTCAGAAAAGTGTGAATTGGAAATGGGCTGGCTCTCACAGGGTGAGAAGCCCAGCTTTGTATGATTTAATCATCAATGTTCTGGGTTTATTAACTCCTCCAACTCATCTGGTGGTGATAGAAGAATGGTACTTTTACACAATGCAGTGTGTCGCCGCAGACCTCAAGTTCCTTCTAAATTTTTAAATATGCATTGTTTGGAGCCCATCCAAAGAGGGCAAGTTCTAAAGGACACAGATAACATGATAGAAAATAAAGGTAACAGGCCCGAGAGCTGTCAGTCATGAATGAAACATTGCTTACGCTGATGTGTGGACAATAATAATCGATGAGTCTGAAAATGTCTTAAAGTGCAGATATAGTCTAGAATTAATCTAGTTGCAATAATTTGAATTATTAGCTCCCATTACCTTGAAAATACCTTGTATTTAGGTATGCCAAGGCTTCCTCTCTGTGAGCTCCTTTTGTGCTGGTTTTCCTTTTGCACTCACCTCAGAGTTGGCTTCGCACAGATCTCAGCAGTATTCTGTTGTTGTTTTGACTGGACACTGAGGAGTATGACTTCTGTGTTGATGGTTCGCGGTGACTGATACTCTTCACTGCTGTTCCTTTCTTTCTCTTAGCCATGGTTGTGACACTACCACCTATTACCACTCTCAAGCAAGTGGTTTTGTTGTCTGAATATTTCCATTTTCACTGCTATCAGTCATGTTGGGAGACATTAACACTTCTGTCACAGTTACTGATAGGAAACTGGTGTGTATGGTAGGATGGTAATTAGAAAATACGAAGCTCTGAAGAGCACAATAAAGACTCTCGACCTAACTGAAATAGAAAACACTCAGCACAAACATAATGCTTCTTTTCAAGCATGTTTTAAACATTTACTGACGTAAATCCTTAGGGTGGGTTGTAAGCAAGCTTCCACCAACTTTCAGAGAACCAGATTCATGCAGACAACTAGATAAGTCACAAGTACAATTATTTGGAAAATATTTTAGTAGGGTAAGACTCACATCTAGATGATGAGAGTTTATATGAAAAAAAAAACTAATGATCTATTAAAACTTATTTCCTACACAGATGTTTTATAATATATCTTAAAATGTCTTCAATATATATGATAAAATATATTCCACATACTGGAATTCAAAGACATTTAAAATCATTCTTTTGCTGTTGTTGTTTTTCCCTTTAAACCACAGTTCATATCCACCTTTTAAACCAGGAGCCTGAGTATTCTCAATACAACTAATGGAACAAGGGCAGTGGAACATGGCTGTAGACTTGTCAACCTTCCTTCCTGTACCGCTGTCACAACTGAAATGGCTGTATTCTTTCTCCCTCCTTCCCTTCCTCCCTCCCTTCCCTCCCTTCCTCCCTTCCTCCCTTCCTCCCTCCCTTCCTCCCTCCCTTCTCTCCCCCAACTCTGTAAATTCTTGTATTCTCAAAGCAATTGGAGGACATTATGCTTGGTACAAAGGGAATTTCATGCAAATAGCTTGGGACTCATTTCATTCAACCATAGAAAAACATATTCTAGAGCTCCCTGAAAGACATCTGTGGTTCTGTGTTATTTTTTCTTGTTTTAATTTTGTATTTTGAGACATGCTCTTACTGTGTAGCCCAGGTTATCCTCAAGCTATTGAGTCTTCTGCCTCTAACATCTAAGTACAGGGATTACAGGTGTGCCCAACATGCCAGACTAAAGACACAATTAACTTTATTCTGACACAGAATTTACTATTTCAGAAGGAAAATATATTAAAACTACTAAACAAGAGATAGTTTGCATTTGATGTGGAATTATCACCTCTCTTATTAGAAGTTTAGGTAGATAAGTGAATAACTTCCAAATCCATACATGCACCAATTTTGTATTTATGATGCAAGTTCTGGTGAGTTTCCATAAATTACTTAAAAAATTAAGAATATAGATGACTGTGAGATGCTTTAAATTAACAAAGACCACACAAGCATTTGGAAGAAAAACACCTCACTTTAATTCTAGTTCATATAAAGCAAAAGAAGCCTATTTTAATTCCTGTAGTTGGATTTTGAAGATCACAATATTTGACTGAGTTTTCCAAAGACTCACTTTAAAAATAACTCTTTGCTTATTTGAAAACAACATCTCAAACTTACCTCCTTGTAAAGCTATTCTTTTCAGTATAATAACAAACTAAGAATAAGTTACAAAAGCTCTGCAGCATCCATTTCTGACACTCATTTGATTGAAGAGCCTGTCACAACAGGATTTTTAATAAAAGTCTTGGATATTTTTTTTTCTCTTTGAAGAAGAACATACTATCAGCAATGTAACGATCAGAAAAATGCAGTGGTGCCTCCCTAATAAAAAGATAAACCATTCATACTCATCCTTCAGTAAAGATAGAGAAGAGGTGTTCTTCCATAATTTTCAAAGAAATTACACAATTTATTCATTTTCATTTTAGAAAACATAGCAGTGATTGAAAAGCAAATTTCTTAGGCTGTGGTGTGTGAGAAAATGAACAAAATTAAAATAAATGTGTAAGAACTCAAAGATTGTCACATAAATGAATAGTGACTTCTACTTAGGAATGACTACATGATTAAACACATAAGGATGAGTATCTTGCTTTACAAATTATCACATCAATAACCAATGCCATTCTTTCTGTAATTATCTAAGCAGTTAATAAAATGTACTGATAAATTAAAGGCATAAATTTAGTCAAATATATCTTAAAATCATCTTAAAAATTGGTGCTTATTTTATGCATGAGAAATTTAAAAAATAATAGTAGATACTATTAAATAAACTGTATTTCTTCACATAAAGCACCACTGATGAAACTTAATAGCCACCTTGTATTTAGTACAGTATAAAACATGAACAATTAGTATAGGTTTAACATCCTTAATAATTTTAAATGCACTTCAAGTTCAGTATTTAGCTTATTATCTCAATTACTTTCTTTCACATATTATATTGAAAATGAAGAAAAATTAATCAAAGTACTCACCTGAATATTGTAAATATTTGTAATTCTCTGAATGATCCAGAACAAACAGTTTCTGAAAGAAGTCAGAATTACGCAGATCACAGAAACACTCACCTTGGTGGTAATGAAGGAAATCTGAGAGATAACTAAATATATATCACTAACAGAATTGCAGATGAAATCCGATGTTCACAAACAATCTTGTGTTACCAATCCTACTTTGTATATGGTTGAAAGTGTGTGTTTCCCAGATCATTGAGGGCGCCACTAATTGCAGCAAGAGGTTATGTGAAGAACAGACAGATCCAAGTACATCCTATTACCACTTTTCAATGAAACTAGAAATTTAAAGGCATTTCGGAGACCAAAATCACATATCCAGTGGAACAGAGAAAAACCAATATTTTTATTTAAAGCAGGTTAATTATAAATACAATCTCTTTCTAAAGAAGAAAAGGGGATAGTATAGAGATAAGAGGATAAAAGGGTAGATTAATGAACCTACTTTTAAAGAGCAACAACTTGTTTAAAAATGTTTTACAGCCGGGCGTTGGTGGCGCACGCACGCCTTTAATCCCAGCACTCGGGAGGCAGAGGCAGGCGGATCTCTGTGAGTTCGAGGCCAGCCTGGGCTACCAAGTGAGCTCCAGGAAAGGAGCAAAGCTAAACAGAGAAACCCTGTCTCGAAAAACCAAAAAAAAAAAAAAAGAAATGTTTTACATTGCTATAGATTTTAGTTTATTGATACAAGTTTAAACTTAATTTTGTTATACTGTATATATATTTCTACTCTTGTTTGAGGTATTTTGTTTATGTTAACTAATTTGGATTGTAATGGATAATTAAGAAATACAGATTAATAATTAGTCTTCTATGATAGTCAAACTTATAGTCATGTTAAGTTGTCTAGGTATACATGGATATAATTCAGTTAGGTAGGTAATCTTCAAACACTTTGAAGACCTACAGAATATGGCATTTTTAATGTTTTAAAGATTTAGACTTTCTGGACAGTGAGACATGTCTGCTCCTGGCAGCACTGATTTACTTCAGAGAGGAGGATGGGCATTGAAGACACTCTATATGGAGTTTATCTTCTTCTTGACAAAAATAGCCATTTGGGCAAGAAACTGTTCTTGCCTGAACTGCTTGATTGACTGGACATGCAGGACCCATAGGAAAGTGACCACTGAACTTTACTTGGCAAAATGGTCCTTCAGGTTTCTGTTTTGCAGAAGAAACTGCCAGACATTCTACAGGACACAGAGAGAAGTGACTGAGAGACTCTAAGCCTGTGGGTTGAAGACAGATACCCCAACTTTACAGAGGAACTTTGGATGACTGTCCAGGCTGCCAGCTGTCTCTGTCTACTCTCGCAAGACTCCCAAAAGTTGCTTGCATCCTTCTCCCATTTCTCTGGTAATATTATATCCTTCTGAGGTCTTTGATGTAGTTGAAGACTAGATAGTTATAATTTTCCTTAGTTATGATAAAAGATAAGTTAGATATAAAACCTTAAACTCACAAATATATGATAGATAGGATATCTTCTTTAATTTTGCCCAATACAATAGACTAGATATTATAACTATAATTCTTGCTTGATAATTGCTTTGCTATATGTAATTTTACTATGTTAAAGTTAAAACATTCTTTTTTGAAAAAAAGAAAAGGGGAAGTTCTGGGGATGTCTTTCTGTATGCTGTGAATGTGTTGCTCTGAATGATGGATAAATAAAACACTGATTGGTCAGTAGCCAGGCAGGAAGCATAGTACAGGTAGGATAAGCAGAGAGGAGAATTCTGGGAAGTGGAAGGCTGAGTCAGGAGATGCTGCCAGCTGTCACCACCATGAGAAGCAAGATGTAAAGATACAGGTAAGCCATGAGCCACATGGCAAGGTATAGATTTATAGAATTGGGTTAATTTAAGATATAAGAACTAGATAGCAAGAAGCCTGTCACAGCCATACAATTTATAATTAATATAAGTCTCTGTGTGTTTACTTGGGTCTGAGCAGCTGCAGGAGCCGGGTAGACACAGGAAAATTCCAGCTACAATCCTGGAAAGCAAAGATGCTAAGACTAGTCATAAGTTTGTCAGTCCTAAATATTAAACCGTGAAATAAGTTTGTGAAGAATTGAACGAATATGGCTTTAAACATAGAAATTATGCTTATTCAAATTATTGTTTAAATTGACCATGCATATATATTTTCAGGCTTAATATATACTTTTGTTGTTGGAGTTTTCTCCATTCCTGCTTGGGCCTGTAGGTCTTTGAAGTGTTTGAAGATTACCTACCTAATTGAATTATATCTATATATACCTCGAAAACTTAACATGACTATAAGTTTGACTATCATAGAAGACTAATTGTTAATCTGTATTTTTTAATTATCCATTACAATTTAAATGAGTTACATAAACATAATACCTCAAATGAGATTAAAAATATATATACAGTGTAACAAAATTAAGTTTAAACTTGTATGAATAAACTAAAATCCATAGCAATGTAAAAAATTTCTAAACAAGTTGTTACTCTTTAAAAGTAGGTTCATTAATCTACCCTTTCATCCTATTATCTCTAAACTATCCCCTTTTCTTCTTTAGAAAGAGATTGTATTTATAATTAACCTGCTTTAAATAAAAATATTGGTTTTTCTCTGTCCTATACCAGAGGGCTCTTCTGATATGAGACAGAAAAATCCTTTATTTTTTTTTTTTTTTTTTTAGCAATATGCTTGGGTTTAGAGAAGTGAGACAATTCCATCTCCAAAGCCAGCTTGGTATATTTGGGAATTTGGGCGTAGCTTCTCATACTACTTCCTGCTAGATGAGGGCACTGTATTTTTATGGGGACACAAAGAAAATTTTAGGATTATGGAGTAGTCTGTGAGGGTGTATCGTCTGAGCCAGTTGCCTTGAAACCATTCTGGATGTTGGATCATCTGGGTCATGGTGTCATTGGAGACCTTTCAGGGGGTCTTGGCTGCTCAAACCTGATGTATCTGAATCTGGAACAAATCCATAGCCTCTTGCTTTTTGTGGAAACAAAAGCAGAGCCTCCTTTCCAAAGCAACATATCCTTAGATCCAAATTTTGAAGTCAAGATACCTTTAAAATATATATTAACTTGTCTTAACTCACCTGCCTTTACAATCAAATGTCTCTTTGCAGTTAAAAATCCCAAAGACAACACAATCCAGATTCTCTATATGATAGCCATCTTTATGTGGCTTATTTTTTATATTACTTTTACTTTTTCCTTAAAAACTTTATTTTTTTAAAACTATTTCTTTTATATAGGTGCATATATTACTCTTTTTCTCTCTTCCAAGCCTACATACATTTTTACACACATTGTAAACCATTTAAAGTCTTGTTCCATCTGAATTTGTCTTATTGTGAATCTATTGCTTTAAACTGCAGTGGTTAGTACTGAATGACTCTGCCCACCTCAGCTTCCCAACATGGTGACTCTGGATCTGGGAGCTATGTGTACATCAACTCTCAGAAGCAGTGGGTCTATGCCTGTAACAAAGCGGCATGTAGCCCAGAAATTTTTTTCTTTTTTTTTTTTTAACTAGCAAAAGTTAAATCTGCTATGTAGTGTTCTGTGAGGTTCGGCTCGCAGAAACCTCTGTGTACTCGGCGGGAATGTGCCACGCTGTAGTTCCAGCCTACACGCCACCACGAACTTACCATAGAGTAGCTCAACCTTGCAAGTTGTGGTGTCTAGCTGCCCACATGAGACATGAAGCAGAATCTGGTTTTGGCTCCGTTTAGAATTGGTTATTAAATATTCTCAGGTTTCAGGTGGAAACTTGAGCCATTGGGTGCCATTTGTTGTTGGAGTTTTCTCCAGTCCTGCTCAGGCCTACAGCTGCTCAGACCCAAGTAAGCATAGACAAACTTACATGACTTATAAATTGTATGGCTGTGGCAGGCGTCTTGCTATCTAGTTCTTCTATCTTAAATTAACCCATTTCTATAAATCTATACCTTGCCATGTGGCTCGTGGCTTACTGGTACTTTTCATTTAACTTCTCATGGCTGTGGCAGCTAGCAGCATCTCCTGACTCAGCCTTCCACTTCCCAGAATTCTCCTCTCTACTTATCCCACTTATCCTATACTTCTGCCTGGCTACTGGCCAATCACTGTTTTATTTATCAATCAACCAGAGCAACACATTTACAGCATACAGAAAGACATTCCCAGCATACTTTAATTAATTTAGCTTTAAGGACCATTATTTTGGATTTTTAAGATTAAATATATATAGTCTTCTTATAATAAAGTGAAAGATTATTAAAGGCACAGAAAATATAAGGCAGATAAACAGAGGTTTGGGAAATGTCAAATATTTCCCAGTTATGCCGATAGTTGCTGGGGATGGCATGGTCATCAAGCCTCCCCGAAAGCTCAGAATGTCGAATGAACCCCATCTCTAACAGCGGCTGCCAAGTGCAAGCAGCTAGGGCAGAGCTGCCTCAGAAGTGCTTATTTCAACTGACCGTTTAAGGTTTTTTAGTTCAACGATGAGAGCATGTCTTCAGAGGGAAAGAGAAATATTTTGTCAACCTTTTTTTTGTATGGGAGTTTTAAGGTATGAATTTTTAAAACTGATGTGACTTTAAAAACAATACACTACTTTTATTAATTCTTTGGGAATGCAATACAACTTACTTTGATATTGCTCAGCCCCCACTCCTCTCAGATCTACACTTCCTCCCTACCCTCTCTCCATTCCTCATATTCTTTATTCCTTTTATTATTGAGAATTTCATATATTATATTTTCAGAGTATTCTTTCTCTCCCTCAATTCCTCCCAGATCCTTCCCTACCTAAAACCTTACCTTTAATTGAAAAACTTGACAAAATGGTTTTTTGATTTTGATACCCATTGAAACAAAGTTTAATGAGAAAGGAAATTATACCAATATATACTTAAAATTGTGAAAAATGTATTAAAAATCTAATGCATAAAAGCAAAGGCATATAGTCAAAGCAGGATGGAAAAATTCATTATTTAACTATACTCTGTTAAAAATAATGTAAGTAAAGATTTAACTAACCCCAAATTCATGGCATTATATAATATTTATACTAGACCTAAAATTGTTTTTAGATTTATTTGTCTTATTTCATGTGTATGAGCTTTTGCTAGCATATACACCTGTGCAGCATATGTGTGACTGGTATCCACAGAAGTCAGAAGATGGCATTAGATACCCTAAAAGTAGAATTACGGATTGTTTTGATCTGCCATGTTGGTGCTGGAAATTGAACCTGAATTCTCTGTAAGAAAAACAAATACTCTTAACCATTAATCCAGGTCTCTAGACTAAAATCTAAAAAAATAAGCATCTTTCCTTATTTCTAAGAAGTGAATGACTGTAGGAAGCATTATTGATTTGATTAACTTCTCTTGAAAGAAAGACAAAATAACAAAACCGTGCATTAGATAGAAACACAAATGGAATATGGACTCAAATTGCATTAGAACATGGAAAGAAGTGGTTTCAATGGGAAGAAATTATGATTTATTCCACTCTCTTGAAGCTCAGAAGAAAGTTGAAAATCTTCTGTTTCTATACACACTGTTGTAATAAGTATCAAGGCTTGAAAATAGTAATTGATTCTCACATTCACAAACACACTATGTTTTTGATGATGAATCTGTAAAAATTCAATAAATGGTTTTTGAATCAAAAGGAATAATGTTGCTATATAATGGACATAGATACATGACATATAATAAAACCCTTAGTTCTACATCTTTAAAAAATGATTAAAATTAATTAATAATAAAGGTTTGATTGAAGGTACCCTACATGATTGGATAGATTACTCTCAGAAATCAGAGGGTGTTAAGTGAAATGCTCAGTGCCATGGCTACCATCCTGTGAGTTGTCACAGAGGCTCTTGAGGCATATCAAACTATACAGGCAATTGGCATTGGTGTTTGTTGCCACCAGAACTAGATGGTAAGACTATACTATTAAAGACACCACACAATCTGGCCACAGACATAGAGAAATCATCTGGACCTAGGGCAGATGCTCAAAGAAAACTACTAATACATCAATACTCATACTCAGCTATGGACCCTGTGAACTGTAGAGGACATAAATAAAGATCTTGTGCTCACAGACAAGTACTATGGACACCAGGAAGTTAAACATCAAAGGCTGTTTCTTCAAAGAAAAAGATGTATAACCTGTTTTCCACACAAAAGACTGGGAACAGACATGGTTAATAGCCTGGTGAATTCAGCTATTGGTATTGTAGGGTAAAAGGGCCACCCAAAGAAACACACCCTGAATCTGAAACCAGAGCCAGTGAAAGAAACACTTTGGCCTTGAAACTAGAAGCAAAGAAACACATGTGACCCTGAAACCAGAGCCAAAGAAACAAACTTTGGCCCTGGAACCAGAACCAGTGAAAGAAACTCACCCTGGCCCTGAAAGTAGAGCCAAAAGGCTAAAAATTGCCAGTGAAAGAAACAGACTTTGTCCCTGAAACCAGAGCCAACTCTGCCCTTGACCTGCTGAACATGAAACCCACCATTCCCTGAGCAGGAAAACCAATCAATCCCTGAACACGAAACCTAGCCATCCTGAGCTTGTCTAAGCTCAAGGGTATCAACGTCTGATCAATTCTATCCCTGGACATCTCCCTGGAAAAACTCAGCCCCTAAGAAGCCCTATAGAAGCCCCTCTGCCTGTCCAGGAGTCAGTTGTCCTTCTGCACCTTGGCAGAGGCAGCCACTCTCCTGGATTCCTCCTTCCCAAGTAAATCTCTTTCTTGAAAGAGTTTTGTGTGAAGATCTTTCACTGGTGCAAAGCAGAATCTCTGCTGGGGAGCTCCCTTAGGCAGGGCAGAGCAGAAGACATGGATACCTCTGCTAGGACATTCCCTTGGTGTTGGGAGGGGGTGGAGCACAGCTCAGTTCTGTGGTTCTCTCTGGGAGAGAAGCAGGACTGCCGCAGCCTGTGGGGAGATTATCTCCCACCATACCCCAGCTTCAGGTGTAGCCTGACTTCCCAATAAGTCAGGAGACCTTTCTCCTCACAGCTGGAGGTATCCAGGATACCTTCCCTTCACAGCTGTAAGTATAGCCTGATTTCTCAACAAGTCAGGGTACCTTTCCCTCCACGGATGTAACACTTGCAGATAGAGCCTGAATCCCCAACAAGTCAGGATACCATATCTTACAGAGCTGTAACACGTGAAGGCATGGCCAGGCCCCTCCCCCTCCCCAGACCCTTGCAAACAGAACTGGGGGTGATAATAGCTTGGGTGGCCTCGGCACTATCTGTAGGGTCAAGACTACACTAGATCCTTCTCCAGGACCTTAAGATGACACATGTAGTCTATCTACAGAGCCCATCTTCATGGAAGAGGTGTCCTGTACTTTGTGTTCTGTACTTTGAAATGAGTTTCAATGTAATTTTGCCTGCTCATGGCCATGTCAGAGGAGCAGCAGGTGGCAACTGACTTCAGGGGATCAGTCCACCAGAATGCAAGGCACTGATGCAGGAGTCTCAGTTAGGCAAGCCCCACTAATAGTGGTAGCTAAAATAGAATTTTGATGATTAAGGGTCTCTAATAAATATAGTAAAGGATTATGATAGAGATTAGCTTAGTGGGAAAACTAGTACAGATAAAAACAAGATATTGTCTTGCCCCCACCCCCAATAAAGCAGGAGCTGCAGAGCACAGAAAGGGAGCAAGGAAATGTCACAGTGAAAGGACCCAGCAAACGCCATAACAGGCTGTCTCTATTCTCTCAGAGATCAGGCCTCTATTTCAGTTTCCTGAGACTTGAGCAAGCAGTTTCTGGAAGGGCCATGAACAAAGACATAATCCTTGCAGTAGCTCCCTTTCTGCATGTACTCTGACCAGTCAAGGTTCAGTCAATTGTTTACTTTCTGGAACCCCTCACCAACTTAGAACTACATACGTGGGTCAATGTGAATGTGCTAGGCCAGCCAGCCTCCATGGCAGCTCAAGAACAAAGCCTGGGACTGCCCAAAAATGATAACTGTAATCCTCAACTAACCCTAGCCAATTAAAAGTTACTAACATGAGTGCCACTCATATAAACCAATCCTGAGTCTTTTCCTATGAAGTCTGTAGACTCCAAGCCCCTTTTGCTTTAAAAACCCTACCCCATTGCAGACCTACTAGGGGTCTCTCTTGCTCTGCTGCTGCTTCAGAAGGACCCTGAGTTATCTCGTAAAAATACAAAGACACTTTGCTTTTGCATTGGATTCCATCTCTTGGTGGTCTTTGGGGGACTCTGGGTACAACAACAGGACTAGTTTTTCTTGAGAAGCCATATAGACTGTGGTTTAGGTTAATGATTAAGAAAAATATTTGAGTCCCAGAAGCTAAGTTAGTTAAAGTTCTTTTAATTTTAATATTGAGAGATGTGTCGTTGGGTTTCAGTGTGCATTTATAGCTAAAACAAAGTTTTAAAAATGACTTAAGGTTAGGTTAAGATGTTTTTGTTAGTGGTTTTGAGGTTAAAAAAAATCTTGAAAAGCAACTTAAAGGCATACTTTCAATAGCTAAGTGAGGGGCACGTTGAGGTCAAGAAACAAGTGCGATGATGCCCAGCTATTGCTGGCTGATGTATCTTTCTTGCTAGGATGCATCACTGATCAAAGATGATGATTCCTCGTGCCCGTTTCTGCCCTCAGCTTCCTGATAGAAAAACTGTTGGAGAACGGGTATGCACCCTGAGGATTTAAAGTAGAGCTGACTGATTCTTTTTAAGGTATGAAAGTTTAGATTTGTGATTCTTCTAAGATTTCTTATAAAATTACCTTTTGAGATAAATAAAGTGTTTGATCCTTTTTTTGTAGCCACAAAATGCAGCCTCCCAGCAAAAGAACTAGCTGAGAAAAATACCTTGTTTGCTTACACTTTCCTAATCTATGACAAGTTGCTTGAGTATGAATGATTGTGGGTTCTTGGGACAATTCTTTTTTTCACCTGTAATTTGTAAAATGTTTAATCATGTAAGAGATATAGAACACATGTTGTTTTTTATATGTATTCATTGTAATCATTCACTGGAAAAATAGAATGTAACCACAGTGTAATTTTTATACTGCTTGAGAGATTTTACTGGGGTATATAAGCTGTAAGGGAAAAAAATTAAGTTAGTTAGAAGGAAGACATCAAGAAAGACAGAAAGGATACATCTGGATAGAAGGAAGAAAAGAAATAAAGAGCAAAGAGAGATGATGATAGATATGCCCTAAAGGTGTGTGTGTGTGTGTGTGTGTGTGTGTGTGTGTGTGTGTGTTTCCCCTTTCTTGCCATCCCCAGAAAGTTAAGTTTCACTCCCTTAGAAAAGTCAAGTTGAGTCATTAGTCCGCCAACTCCCTTAGATCTCCCTCAATCCCTGAGCTGCTGAAGGCTGGTCCTCACAGCAGCAATATATGCCTCAATCTTTATTGTGCAAACAGAATTCTGTTAGATCAGGAAACCTTTTTCCCAAATGGTACTGTACTTGAATTTGCCAAATCTAAACTACCCAGTGTCAGACTCTCAAAGTTTGAAAAACACTGGCTACCGAGTCGTGTTGAACAGGACTTCTGTTTTGCATCATGTGGATCAAAACTGCTGGCTGTAGTGTTTACAGAGAGCCCCACCGTGTATGACACAATTGAGCTGTCAGAGAACATGTGCCCAATGTTGGAAAACTAGCAAGGTTATCAGGTACTTTCTAAAGAAGATTTGAGACCCACTCCATGGGTGAGAATCCATGGCTAGTCTTTCAGACATTGTCAAAGACTATTCCTGAGGAAGTCATAGGCTTTAGCAGTGAAGCTATCAATGCTGGTTTTTCTAAATGTCCATGATCTATGCATCCAGTTGCCTTTTGAACAATTATGACTATGTCCATATATTAACAGCTATCAGCTTCACCCAGACATGCTTCTGTTTTGTAGTGGGGAAACGTTACAGAATGATGAGAATAAGTGACTGTGGAGTTCTGAGTACTAAGTAGGCTATCTCTATCACCCAAACCAAGGCCCAAGGAATATTGCAGAAGAGGAGACAGAAAGAATGTAAGAACCAGAAGAAGGGGTGAACTCCTAGTCATGGGAAATATGGAGCCTGAATTGGCCATCTTCTGTAACCAGACAAGGCTTCCAGTGGAGAGATTGGGGCACCAATCCAGCCACAAAACTTTCACCTACAATTTTTCCTGCCTGCAAGATGTGCTGAGTAAAAGTGGTGAAGAACTTGTGGGAGTAGCCAATCAATGACTGGTCTAGCTTGAGATCCATGCCACAAAAGGAAGCCTACCCCTGACATTGCCTGGGAGTCCAAATACAATTCCTTTTCTTTTAAATTACATGTGTATGTGGATTAGTGCTATCAGATGTGTGTTTTATGTGAATGTTTGTATGGAAGTCAGAGGACAACCTCAGGTGTTTTGGGAAGAGCATGAAGTCTAATTATACTTAACACTGTACTGCCCTTCCTACAGGAGAGTTGCTGTAGACTTAATTTACTTATGGCAGTTGCCACTGTATTTATCCTCAGAAGGTTAAAATAAATGAGATAATTCTGGGTCCTGCAACTAATTGACAATCCTCCCACCCCATCCCAGAGCAGCAGCATGTTCAGGTCCAGAGGTGTCCGGTTACAGGAACACTAGGAAATCACAGACCCCACATTTGCCTCCATATGTCTAAGTCTGAATTATTACCTTTCCTTCTGTCTAGCTGCATTTGCTCCTCCATATCTGTCTTGTTCAAATCCTAAAAGTGAAAATGCCAATCTTTACCTGCTTGAGGAATGAAGGGATGCACTGGTTTTTTTTTTTTCTGCTCATAGTTAAACATCAAGCATATTACTTTAGATCTAATTATAAAATTACACTCAAGCATGGCATACTAACATGTTAATTAAAGGTAGATGTTGTGATCATAGGTGGCACACAAGCTAGTCAGAGAATTGGAAAAAGAAAGAGGGGTGAGGAGAGGAAGAAGAGAACAAAATAGACACTGGAGAACAAGCATGTAAGCTACATGGTTGGCCATCTTTGGGAACAAATGTGAAAGAAAATTTTCATATTGAATAATTTAATTTATTTCTCTTAAAATTTACTTAAAAATTTCAGATTAAAAGTTATAAACTTGCCTCTTTTGAGTCTTGGCTCCAAGATGACCAAAAGAAGAAGAAACACTGGTCGTGAAAAAAAGGGCCACGGCGTGTGTAGCCTGTTCGGTGCACGAACTGCGCCTGGTGCGTGCCCAAGGAAAAGGCCATTAAGCAGTTAGTCGTTTGGAACATTGTAGAGGCTGCTGCTGTCAGCGACATATCTGAAGCAAGTGTCTTTAACGTTTATGTGCTTCCCAAACTCTGTGTCAAGCTCCATCACTGCGTGAGCTGTGCTATTCATAGCAAGGTAGTCAGGAATCGATTTCGTGAAGCCTGGGAGGACCACACACCCCCACCACGATTTAGACCTGCTGGTGCTGCACCATGACCTCCACCAAAGCCCATGTAAAGAGGTGGTTTCATAAAGATAGAAGAAAAAAAAACACCTTCGAAAAATAAAATGGGACTTATACTTTTAAAAAACAAGTTATAAATTTATGAATAAACAAAAATAAAAGGAAGGAGTATGCATAAATTCCTTAAGAAACAAATCATAGTATTCATATTTATTGTATTTCTTTATTATACCTTTATTTTCAAATCCATATGTTTGTATTTTCAGATGCTTTATTTATTTGTTAAGAGCACATATTCTAAAAATGAATCAATGTAATTTTCTCTCTCTGAAGGTGGACAAGAAAATGAAAAAGAGGAATTCCAAGTAAGTACAAAGAAATGAGAATATTATGCAAAGAATTTGAAGATTTGGTTAGCATGGAATGTCAAACATAATAATCAATTAAATAGAATTTAAATTTTTTTAAATTTTATTTTATAATACCATTCAGTTCTACATATCAGCCATGGATTCCCTTGCTATCCCCCCTCCCGCCTCCCTCCCCTACCCTCCAGCCACCCCCCAGAATTTTAAAATTTAATTCAAGATAGTTTCATCAAATATTCCAGAGGGATATTTCACGAATTGATTTGATTCTATACCATCTAAAAACAGTTATATCTCTGGAACTTAATGGTAGCTACAACAATCTGTCAAACTGAAATTGATAGAAAATTAACATTGTAATTCATGTGGACAAGAACTGGTGGATAATACCAGGGATGGAGCTGAAAACGGGGAGATGTATGCGAGGGAAGGGACTGCATCACTCTACTGCATAAACACTGAATGGTGTGTATCTGCTGCTATCATAGCAAATGTGATAATCCTCCAGCGTACTCAGAGCTGTCATGAACAAAATAATAACCATTTTGGTGAAATTACAAGTCCTGTAAATGTTCTTGTGATTCTGGGTTGTCACAGTTCTTTTTTTTTTTTCAACTTAATGAAAATCTCAACATACCTGGGGAGAAAGAAACTCAAATGGGGAACTGGCTTCATCACCTTGGTCTGTAAGCAAGTCCGAGGGGCATTTTTATTGATTGCTAACTGATACAGGAGGGCCCATCTCACTGTGAGCAAGCAGTACCACCGCTGGGCAGGTGGATCTTTGCCCTATAAACAAGGGAGCTGAGCATTTCAGGGGAAGCAAGGCAGTGAGCTTCAGTTTCTGTCTTGAATCTCTACCTCAGCTTCCCTCGAAGGTGTAACCTGTACAATGAAATAAACCCTTTCTCACTGTCAGCTCCATCATGAGGTAACAGGAGCTGTTTTCTACATAATAGAAAAGAATCTCCAAGAGACGAAAATCCATTTCTCTACTTACCACCAGTGTTGAGTCCACATATCTGCACATTGGTGTGTATAGATGAATGGGCTCTAGCACAGTTAAAAGTTATTTTTTAGAATATATTACTTGATGCCCAGAAGAGAGGTTATATGTGGCTTTGTACTGGAGACACTCAGAGAAGAAAACAACTGGCTAAAATCCCTATTGAGTAAATGCAAATGTCTTGAACAAAACCCTCACACATCAAATCCGAAGGAGTCTAAACAAGGAATAACATGACTGAGTTCCTTAGAAGAAAGGGTATCAAAGTAATGATTATAATGAACCACACAAATAAAATGGAAAATGAAAAGCATGTAAGTGTTTCAATTGATACAGGAAAAGTATTGCATTAAATCCAATGCTCCTGCACCCTAAACTCTCAAAATTAATAGATGTATCTTACCTTAAAAAATAATGGATATGCATACCTGCTCAGGATTATTGCCCTACTTGATAATGAAAGTGGAAAGCCAGTCTTACATGACCAGTCACACAGCAAGGTTAATACCCTCACCAGTTCTACTCCATCCAGCATCTGAAGTCCTCACCAGAGCAAGTAAGCAGGAAAAAAAGTATGTCCAAACCAATGAGACAGAAGTGAAGCAACATGTTTTCCTGAGAAATCTTATGTAGAGAAACCCAGAAATGCCATAGGATACTTTTACAGTGAATTTTAAAGGTCAGCAAAATTGCAATATACAAATCAGCATACAAATTCATTTTTCCTTTATTACATTAACAACAAATTGTCAAAAAAGAAAATTAAGACAAAAAAATCTATTTTTGATAACAGGAAATAATAAAGTAAACAGGACTTAACATTTTTAAAACATACAACCACCCCCTAGAATCAATACAATCCCTCTCAAAATCCTTTTTTTTTAATTTATTTTTTAAGTTACACTCATGATATTCATTAATTACACTCATGATATTAATCACATTTGTGGTATTCATAGATTACATACACAGTATTCATTCAATTATATATAATATATATTAATTTTAAATGCTGAATGTCATTTATTGAAGGGGGAGGAGGTCTTAAATACAGGCTTACAGCACAATGGGAGGACCCTGGAGGGCAGAAGTTCGCTACTGATGTTTTACAATCTTGCTTCTAATCTGTTAACGCCCATTATTCAGGGTACCAGGCAAGGAACTTCCCTTAAGCATTCAGGAGGGGGGAACCTGGCAGGGAATTAGCATAGGGAGAATATCAAGGTCAAGGTCCGCAAGCAAGGCAACAGTTACCCAAAACGGGGGCCAGGGCCCTACAAGTCCCCCTTTTATTAAAAAATGAGCTTCTGACTTGGGTTGCGTGGGACGTCAGCAGGTCACCTTACTCGTCATGGAGACGCCTGCCCAGGCCACACAGGTGCTCTGTCTTAAGTTCTCAAAATCCTTTTGACTTTTTTTTTTCATAAAGAGAAAATCCTGTATCTCATATAGACTCAGAAAGGATACTAAGGAGCCAAAATAATCTTGAGTAAGAATAAAAATGCAGGTATTGTACTGAACTGAGTTCAAACACACTATTAAGCTACTAGTTAAAGTAGTGTGGTACTGATATTAAAAACAAATTTGTACCTGATGAGAAGACTGGAAAAAGCCCACCCTAAAGTGTCTTCTGACATGAGGTCTAAACACACAATGAGAAATGGTAATCTCTCTTTAAAATGTTGCTGGGAAAACTGTTCATTTGCATTCAAAAGAATGAGGTTAGACCTTTATTTGACCTGGCAGAAAAAAGTCTACAAAATTAATTAAACATTTAATTTGTAACTCCAAATTATAAGACTAATATTAGATAAACAGGGGAAAGCTTTGGAATATTGGACTTGGCTAATTATTTGGTGAATGCTGTATCAGAATCACAAGCTTAAAGAGCAAAACCAGACAAGTGCAAATAAATCAATCAAAAACCTGCACAATAAAGGAAAAAGGAAACAAAGTCTCAAAACAACCTATTACTGAAAGAAAATATTTGGAAACAATGTATCTGATAGACAAATAGTTTTCAAAATAAATTACTAGCAAGTTGAAAATAACGGTTTAGACAATGGATGCGCAGGTTAGGATTTGTAAACTAGACACCAGATAGTTATCTGAGAAGATGGACTCTCAATTGAGAAAATGTCCCCATCAGACTGGTGTGTGGTCAAATCTGAAGGTCAACAATGATACATGTTGGAGGGCCAGCCCCCTGTCGGTGGTATCGCCCTGGGTAGGTGAAAGCAGGCTAAGCCATTAAACAGCATTCCTGTATGGCTTCTTTTTCAGATCCTGCTTCTAGGTTTCTGCTTGAGTTCCTGCTCTGACTTCCCTCCATGGACTAAAAACTGTAAGCTGAAATAAATACTTTCTTTCCCATGTTGCTTTTAGTCATGGTGATTTATCACAGTAATAGGAACCAAACTAAAAGAATGGACAAGGGAATTGAATAGATGTTTTCCTAACACATTTGTAAATGAACAATAGGACATTAGGACATGGATGCACAACAGTATTCATCATCAGAAAAATGAAAAGCCACAAGGAGAAATCATTACAGCCTATTAGATTAGCTCTAATACAGGGCAAAATTAAGGAAACATTTCAAACTCTAACAAGAATAGATGGGGATATGGAGAAACTGGGACACTACACCATTTGTCATAACCACCATACAAATAATATGGGGGTTTTGAAAATTTAAAAACAGAAACACTATATGTTCTAACAACTCTATTCCTATGAACATATCAAGAAGATTGATGTCATGATTCCCCAAAAGATGTGGGTCTCTATACTGTATTTTTAATAATAACTAATATGTAAAACATATGGTCCTGTGGTCCACATGTACATAGAGATAAAGGCAATGAAGGCATATAAAGATGTGACTATGATTTCCAACATAGATGCCAGTCATATACATGCACTAGAATGTACTACTAAGTCTTAAATATGAGAAAATCTTTCCATATGCAATAACATGATTAAAACTAGAAATCATTCTGCTACATAAAAAGGCTTATCACAGAATATTGCTTTATGATTCCACACACATGTGGCATCCAAATTGTACACCTATGAGGAGCAGTGAAGTGATCAGTATTAGAGCTTTGTGGTTAAGAAAAGAAGATAAATGTTAGACCGATGTATACTATGTTATGTAAAATTAGTAAATTGTAGTAATGCACTGCATAGCACAGAATCAACAGTTAACAATTCTGTGCTGTGTAATTACAAACCTGTTGCTCTAGCGGACCTCATGTGCTCTTGTCATGGAATTTTTCAGGGGAACATGCTACTATTGAGTTGCCAGCCTCACTGGTGTGGGCACCGATCTCAGCTCAGACCATATACGTCCACTGTGTATAAGGTTTTTGTTCTCTCACTTATGAAGGTAATGATGAGTATGTTCAATTTGTCCTTATCCACTTTGAGATAATTTATATCTGACCTGGTCCCATACTTTTTTATAACATTGTGCAGCTAGATTTAATAAAGATGAGGTTAAAAAAAATAGACCCATTTACTCGAATTAATTTTCAGGTGACTCTAAGAGAGAATTACACACTTATTCATATTGTGTTTTCCAGATTGTTATCTCTTATATTTTGAAGCTAGAAAAACACTAATGTGGTGACTAGAATAAAATGAATGTTATGAAAATAATTATAAAGTAGAATGAACACATTGTGAGAAAACAGGATTTTGAATTAGCAAACCGATATATGAACAAAACTGATGAAAGAACAAAATACTCAGATCTAGGATAGAGAATAGATAGAAGATACAATAAACACTTTTAGTGTATTTCATAGAGATAAAAATGTCCCTGGACCACAAAACTTTAAGACAATAATTAACAAGACTTAATGAGTACAAGTGTGAATCGTCATTACAATAAAGAAATTGAATCATAATCAAAACCATATAAACTCTATTTCCATGTCAGAGACAGTGTTGTCTTCCTGAAATATTGATGAGCAATGCATTGATGCTGATATATTTAAAATTACAACCCATGTGAATGTGGAAAAGGAAGTCACCCATGTGTGAACATGTAAAATAAGGAAGCCAACCTAATGGAGCTGAGATTAAGACCCTGGAAAACACCTTTATATTGAGATCCGAATTAAGCCTAGAAAATTTTATGAGAGGACAGAGCAAATGGTTAACAAATATTTTTCTTAGATGACTAAGCCAGTCAGAAATGTGTCATCTGTCCTGGTGTCACACTTGTAATGATACCAAGGGAGAGATGTAAGTGTGGCATAGGGGGGCTTGACAGAATGAACACATCTGGAGCGTCTGGCCCAGGAGCTCCCACATCCTGTGTGCTCACATCCGTATTGGGAACAGGAGATCAAACTCACCCTGGGATTGCCCACACTAACGTCAGAGGTCACAGAAAATGCATCTTCAAACCCATCTTCAAAGGGTCCCCTTTACACATTTCACTATCATATTCATGCCTTATCTAAACTGATCCTCCATTCATTTGCTAAGTGATTTTCTATACTTGAGATAACCAAATTTCTCTTGAAATTTACATTTTAAATCCTTTAAAGGGATATTTGAAATTGAACTCCAGCCAATATATGTAACACCTAAATGCAGAATCCAAATTAATTTTGTTTAATGAAAGCAAAGTACAAGAGAAGCCAGGAATACTGTAAACCATGAATCTTAAAGCCATACATATACATGTACCTTTAAACAAACCTAGCAATGATACGAGATATAGTACATTCAGAATGAATCTGTGCCAGATAAACATTTTGCTAGAAATGTGTCTTCTTTTACACTGCATTCTAAAGTTGTGAAAAATCACTGTGCTTAAAATAATAGCAAAGAAAGGCTATCTGGAAATAAAAGCAAAGCATATAGTGGCAACACATGATAATGAAAATAAAATATTATGGTTGCTGAAAACTGACATGAACATTTATAATGTGTACATTAGCCCTGCTCAAAAACCAAAGAAATCAGAAAAAAAGACCAAATCTAAGTAAAAAATAGCAGCCTTTGAGATGCCATTCAGCAACAGAATAACTCCATTTTTAAGCCACAGCAAAATCAATCGTATGTATTAAAATTAATGATGTACACAAAATTCTACTTAATTCTTGATAAATTCTAAAAATTGTGAGATATTTTATGAAATCATGTAAACAGGAGGCCTTCTGGGTTGGATTTTGCAAAACTGCAAAAATATTTATTATAATATACCCAATATTCCTTAAAAGAAAGAATTGAAATGTATTATCCTACCAATACCCATACAACCAATCAATGGATGCTGTTTTATTGACTCAGTACTGATGTTTTTCTGTATTGGGAACTGAACCTAAAGCTAAGCATATGCTTGGGAAGTGCTCTGCTAGTGAGATGGTTTCTCAGCTATTCGTTGTTAGATCTTGAAATAATATGCATTTTCCTGTTTCCAGTCTATCCTTGAAGGTATAGGTAGAGACAAGAATTTACTACAAAAATGTTTTCTTAAGGAAGATGATTTCCATGGAAAATTTTGGACTTTACCATAAAATTTTATTACATAAGGAATCATATCCTCTAATATTTTATGACACATTTTCCTTAAATTCTCAGTGTGTGTGTGTGTTTCTGTGTGTGTGTGTGTGTGTGTGTGTGTGTGTGTGTGTGTGTGTGTGTGGTGTGTGGTGTGTGTTGGTTCTCTCCCTGTACATTTGTGTCTCATGACCCACCGCAGTGTCAGGATTGCGGCAGGATCTTGTATACATTGAGCCCCCTGTCTCAATACAATCACAGTGATTAAAACCAAATGAGTTTTATAGTCTTTAAAGTTACTCCCACTTGAGAATAGTAATGTTCTCTTAAAATACACAATTTTCTCAAGAAGGAAATAAAATAGCAGTAAGGATTTCTGAAAAGTCATAAGGAATCACACTATTACTCATCTGCCCAAAATACCTGTAAACACACATACACTTATAGTTTAAATCAAATTTCCCCTTCTGGGCTGAGTGTACTCCCTACAAGAGCCAAAGATAATCTAACAACAACCCCAACACCAGGCATGGGACCCTTTTACTAAGCCCTAACTAACCACAGATTGCTATAGGCCACAGGAATATATCATAAGAACTCAGCTGGTTATGGCAAAGCCACTACCTGAAGGGATCAAGGAATTCCTCCAGAGGAAGCCAAATTCCAGGGAGCATTTGGTGTTATTTGGCTTTTTACATATCAGCTGTCTTCTGTTATGAAAATCATGTGTGCCTTCACAGCTTTCCCAATTGATTTTTTTCCTAAGAATTGCTAACAGTGTGGACTGATCACTGTTTGGATATACATTTGAGGTATTTGGAGAACAGCCTCAGGAAAGACTTCTTCCCTCAGGCCCATTCATTTCTTCTCCTTTTAGCACTGGAGTCAGATCTCTCCCTTAGCCACATTCAAGGACTAACAGGAATAACAGTCCAAACCACCACATAGTAAGTCTCCTGATTTAAGGTAAATTCCACACGGAGACACTGCCTAGGTCAGGTGGACTTTAAGCAATAGCTTTGCACAATTTAGCTCAGACCCTCCTTTTCTTACAGCCTTACTAACTTTATAGACCTCTAACTCCTTACCAACCACTTCTAGGAATATTTAGATAACCTGCACTGACAGCTATGCACAGCCAGAATCCCAGTTCAAGCCTCCCTGTAATTATCGTCATTGGCAGCATCCGGCCAGATCCATCCCCAGACAGAGGAAAGTTCCTCATCAGAGATACCTCTGTACTCTCTAAGAACAGACTTAAGTGTCCAGACTACCTGTTTGAGAAGGCCTGGTGGATGTGCTAATTAAGCTTAACTTTCTCCTTTCCAAAGTCTTATCTCTAGTTTTAGATCCACCCTTAACAATTAACTCAGAACTAAAGGGTTCCAACTTACAGGTACATCTAGCTGTGATGGAAGTTGCCTAGCCAAGTTGCCTAGAGATGGAGCACACTTGCCAGAAATGGCAGAAGCAGAGATAGCTTGGAGAGATAAGGGTCAAAGGGGTAAAAAGGCAGTTTTATTTTCAGAGAAGGACTTAGAGGTATAAGGAGATGGAGAGGAAGAGAGGAGTAGAGAACTTGAGGACAAAGAACTGAGAGGGATAAGGAAGTTTTGACCAGAGAGAACATGAGGATGAGATGGAAAATGAGGAAGAGCCAGATGGGGAAGTACTACCTGGGTAAGAACGAGATGAGAAGGACCTAGATGAGGCAGAATCAAGATGAGAGAATTAATATAGAACTTAGAGGGAACAGTAGATAAATATGGGAGAAATCAGGCAAGAAAGGAGCTAGGCACAAGAACAGAACTGAAGCTGTGTAGATAGGATTTTATCCCAGAGGAATAAAGTAGATGGACAAAGAGCATGGTGTACTTGGATTCATTTCCTGAAAATAGTTCTTGCCATGTATAGTTTCTCTTCTGAGCCCCTGGGAAATATATTATTAAGGCTGGTCCTTTTAATAATATACAAGAACAGATAAGTGCAATTCTTACCACACATCAGGAAACCTCTTTGTAAAAGAAGTAAACCCTTATAGAAAGTCAGGACCAATCAAATGAAGAGCTGTAGAACCCAACCAACACATCTACAACACAGCTCATTCACCTAAAGACCAAGGATCATTGCATACTAGGGAGATGAAAGATTCTAAGAGCCAAAGGAACAGGGATTCTGCTGTGAGATTGTGTCTTCAAGTAATCTCAAGAGTCACACCATGAAGGCTTGCCTGCATAACTGCCTAAACATGACCTGGACAAGGACAATAACAACAGACATGTCAAAGTGAGAAAGTTCACAGTACCGAACCCTATACAAAGATCTACATGCAAATAAGGGATGCTGAGAATGGAAGAATTAACTTGTCCACCACCCTGTACACATAGATAGACTAAAACTGTGTAGGGGAATGAAGGGCACTAATTGGAGGAAGTACAGGAAGGAAGGGGATGACAGGAGACAGGAGGAGAGGACATGGTTGGAGTATAATATAGTTCAATAAATAGATACCACTAAAAATATTTTCAACAATATTTGGAAGCAAAAGAGAGTAAGAATGCATGTCTTTACCTTATCCTTGATGTTCTTTAGTTCAGTGTTTTAGTCCCACAAACATTAATGTCAGCTCAATATTTAGTGAAATATAGCATACTGATAATTCTTTTTCTTAATTTGTTTGAGTAAAAGTATTTAAGCTAAATTTACTTCCTCTGATGCAGCACATAACTGTTCTAAGTAAAACTTGTTAAGTGATGGCAGTATTAATTTTTATTTTCCATTTCCATCATTTCTTTGTATGTCCCTGGAGCACATCTGGATAGCTGTCCTTGGACCATGAGCATAGTGCCTGAGCATAGTGCCCTTAACTCTCTGTTGACTTGGATAAAGTAAAGACATTCACAGGTTTCTAAGACTATCTAGATTCTAAGACAAAACAGAATTTTTCACAGTATTAAAAATTTTCTGTAGTATCTACTAAGGACTTGAGTGTCCAGCAGCTCCTGTGGGGTCTCTCTTTCCAGCCAGAATTGTTTCAGAAGTGACAGGCAGGAGCACACTCTTACACGGTAGAGATATAAATAATATACGTTTTGATTTTCAGATTTTTAGTATATCCATTATCACCTCCATCCTTTTGAAGTCTCAGACTTAGAACTAGATGTATAGGTATACTGCTTCAGGAATCAAGGAAGCTGAATGTAGTGGGGGCACTGTAAATGACTGTGCTCCACTCTTGTGTCAGGGATTTGGCCTCCATATTATTTTATTTACTTACACAAAAAAATGGGGAAAAAATCTCATGCCATATTTTACAGATTGCTATGGGAATTTTTAAGAAAAGATTTTTTTTGATGTAGGATCATGAACTTCAAGGTGGTGAAGAAATGATAAATTTATTGGTAGTTTAAAAATTAGTGGATTGTTACTTTCAGGCAATGTGGCATTTTTCTCAATACAAGCACAAACCTACATGCAGGTGAATCCTAATACTACTCTACCCCACTCCCTTTTAATAAATTCAGCAGTCTTTGTTTTTATACAAACTAAATTCTCAGCAGAAATGAACTTTAAAAAAATCCACACATAAAAATACACAAGCTTTTCAAATCTCACACAGAAATTAGATTTCATCTTCAGGTTTGAGATCTATTACTCAGTATTTATTGAGATGGACATATGATTTAAAATTGAGATGAGAAAGAAAAGCAATCATTATCCATCCGTTTGACATGTCTGTGGAAGCTATTATGACATATTTCATTATACTTTTCATCATGCTATTTACTATGCTAATCCAAGCTCTGTGAAGTCTGAGATATCAAAAAGATTGCTTAAGCACATAGCATATACCAGAATAAATCCATTGAGATACTACATTTTAAAACTCAAATTTATAATAAGAGGCAGATTTACACATGGAAACCCAGAAAGTAAAGGCAAATGGTTGCCCTGTAAGGAGAATGGAGAGAAGTGACCAGCATATCCCCTTCATACATATCCCTAGTTTAAAACACACTTGTTGGTGTCATAGTTTGCTTTCTGCTACTGTTATAAACACTTTGACCACAAGCAAGTTGGAGGAGAAAAGCATTTATTTAGTTTATAGGTTACAGTCGTCCATTACCAAGGGAAGTCAAGGCAGGAGCTCAAAACAGGAACCTGGAAGCAAGAACTGGAACAGAGACAATAACTTACTCAGCTACCATTGTCACGAAGCCCAGGTCCATCAGCCCAGGGTGGCACAATGCACCCTGGCTTGGGACCTCCTACATCAATTGCAGTCTAGAAAATGCTCCACAGACATGCCACCAGGCCAACCTGATGGAAGCAATTCCTAAATGGTGGTTCCCTCTCCCGAGGTCTGTCAAGTTGTCAACTAAGATTGTCCATCACATCAGGTCAGTATGCATTCCCTGAACCAAAGCCCTTATTTGCAGGAAAAATAACCATGGTTTTCCTACACTGGAGACATGTTTTGACCCCTGAGTATTGCAATGTTTATCCTTGATGTCAGAGTGTTGAAAGATAGAAGCTTTATTTCACAAATTAAGTTGTCTCAAAGCACACATTACTAATTTATTTATCTGTGTGCATATCTGTACGAGTTTTGACACATGTGCGTGTGAAAATAAGACAACAACTTATGGGGTCATTATTCTTCCACCCTGAGAGTTCTGGGGAACAAACTCAGGTTCTCTTAGCAGCAGGCAGGCATTCATACCAGCTATACCATCTTTCCAGACCTACTTTTTTCCCCTTAAAAAAACATTGAAAATACATTTAACTATATTTTGTAAAACATTTTAATTTAAAAAATTAAACAGTAATATTATTTCCAACTTGTACCATTGGAACAATACAGCAGTCTTCCTAGGTGAGTACAGATTATGAACAGTTCATGCTGACAGAGATATTTCTTCTTCAAATGTTACACTTCACGGGAATAGATTTTTAAATAGGTGACTAATGTTTTTGACAAGCCTGAAATTTCTGGAAATGTTCTTTCATTCATTGGAACAAAATGATTAAGTATGAGTCTCTGGGTCATGATACTCGTAAGTATTTAGCAGGAAAAAAAGTTCTAAATGAAACTTGCTAACTTGTTTTTAGTTGCGGTAAACATGCTTAGGTAGAATTAAGCAACTCTGTCTTATGTTCTAAGAATGAGTGGAATATCTGGAACTTTATTTTTTACCTTCAAAAGACTTTAAGTCTTAATAAAAATAAGTCTCCCTCCCAGACGTTAACTTCAGAATACCACACACATGCTCACATCCTTCTTTTAGGTGAGAACATGATAACTAAACAGGAAAGGGCACAGATGTTTTTTTCAGGTTAGATCTGGCTCATCGTCTAAAATAAAATCATGCCTTTCATACTAAGTTTTCCTAAGCAGAGAGAGGGTGCCTAACAACTGCTAACTTTTTCATTGAAAGTATACTGTGGACTCAGGTTTAAGATATATTTTGCATTGCAGGAACATGATAAGTAGTTAATCAGGCAATTTTTAAGGTACATGATTTTGTATCTTTCTACCACATCAAACAGAGTAACGTAAGCTTAGCTCTTCACAGCTAATCTTCTGCAAAATGTCAAAAAATACACACACTGTGTATCTGGCCAACAGCTGTCTCTAAAGATAAAAAAGTTCTAAATTATATTTCAAAGACAATCCAACTATATTGCCATTTCTCTAAACTTAACTTAAATAGTACATTAAAACTGTCAAATTCTATATTCAAGGAAATAAAAACAGGGATTATCTGCCTAAATTTAGGAGTAGACACTGAGATGTGATCTTTGTAGTGGTGTATTCTATATTGGTCATTAGCCACAGATAACTCTGTACTTTCCATGATAATCATTTCATAGCAACATAACAATATTTGCAGTTATATTCCATGTTGTCAAGCCCATGATAAATGATGTATTTCCTTTTTGTACACTGGGCTACCAATGATGTGCTGGACATCACACAGACGGCTTCTATGTGTAGAAACAATATGGTTGTGTTCCTCAGTGATGCAGCCTTTTTTCTTTTTCTTTTTTTGACTTAACAATATTTAAACCCAAATATTTAGCTTCAAATATTTAGGACGTGCTGCTATGACCCCAGCATGAGCCCAATTACTGCCAGCCTCATCAGACTCCTCACCTGGTGTGGAAGTCACAGAGGAAAACTGTGAGGACCAGCCTTGCCTTGTTTTTCACTAAATATTCAGCACAAATAAATGACTGTGCTTCCCGATACTTGTGGACTTTCGTGGTTGCCGCCCCCTCCCCCTTTTTTGTCTGCATGGACCCTGTCCTGTGCAAAGCTCCAATGTGCATCCTTTTTTTTTTTTTTTTGCTGTGGCTTTCCTTCCTTTAAATACCTGCTGTATGTGTGTCACAGCAGTAACCACAGTAATTTACCCCATGCTCCCCTTCTCTTTCTGTTCCAGCTGTGTATAACTTTTGTTTCTTTTTCTTCGCCTTAACTCTACCCTTCTCCTTTCCACTAGGATCACAGCTAAAGCACCTAAGTATCCTCATCTACACAGAGTGCTGTCTGAGAACTCCGCATGGTTCTTTGACTAGGAATTATAATTCATCTTTCCATTACAGATATTGAGAAACTAAAACTCAGAAGCTTAATAAAGTTGTGCTTAAGCCATATGTGGAGGTAGGACTTAAACCTACATCAGCCTAAAGGCATAGCAGAAATTCTTCCTACTATATTTTAAGAAACACTAATTCCTGTGTATCTTATGTTTTATTGTTTCAACTCAATTATCTTTTACAATCTAATCTTCATTCTTAAATTTATAATTGAGACCAGGTTGATGTTTGGGACTCACTATCATTTTGAAGCTGGGGAAAAATTAGTAGGAAAGCACATCTCTAATTTTCACCAAAATACGTTGACCCAAAACATCAATGGGCTAGAGACCCTTGTATTACATCTGCTTCATTATTTGAATGTGAGAACCTAAAACTTTCAAGCATTTTGTGTACTTTGCTCAGAAATCTGTCTATTGACACACTTAAGCATCATATGAGAACAAGGCTTTGATCTTCCGACAAGCTACAGATACCCACTCAGTATAATATTATAAGGAAATTCTAATTTAATGCTTACAAAGTTCACAAAATTTTACTCATAATATACATTATAAATCTAATAGCTGAGTTTAAAGATAAATATAGCAACAGAAAATTAATATAAAAACATGAGTCTGAAAACAACATTCTTACCTTATGTTTAAAAGTTTTTCACTCATTTGAGCAGTAGAGTATCAAAAATCTCAAATATTAGTACTTTAGTCAAAATAACATTATTAATATTTTATTTTTCAGCACATATTACATTTTCTTCAAAGACCAGCAATATATATCCATATTATACACTCATGTGAATAAATAAACAGAGCAGATGTAACTGTCATTATACAGTAATTTTGATGTTAAGAAATCCCATCCTGTATACAGTGCCTCAAAATGTCAAAGACAAAGCAGAAAAGACGTGATTGTGGCTTTCTGAGAAGACGTACTCTAAGCTGGCATGACAGACAGACACCATCACAAATCGCTGCAGACTTTCTAAACTTCCTTTCCTGCCCTCAGCTATGTGAAGGCAGTTCATTCTTCACCTGACTTGTAATTGCAATAGCAAATTTCATAAGAGGTCCTGCTCAAATATTGATCTATAAAAACAATCCAGATGACTTGAGTGCTTTTTCAGTGTTAATATGGCCAAATGGGTATTATGGATACTTCCTAAAAACATAAACTTTATCTGCTGTGTGTCTATATAGATTATTCTATACAATCTTTACATGCATTACCCAGTGCTTAATAAGTTATTGATTTTCAAAACTTATGATACCAAGTCAAAAAGGAATAAAGAAAACTAACATTTTTCATCAACCAATGGAACATTTTTTTAAATTAAAATCTTCACTGTTTGATTGGTTAAGAATTTTCATGATTTTATCATTAAGATTATCATTATAAAGATATTTACATCTTTGCATACAATGTATTCTTAGAATAAACTGTAGTGATGACATTGATGCTAGAAACATTTAAAAATACCATAAATAACCCTTTCAGTGCTTTCAGATGGTTGCATTCACGGTACAGTTAAGGACGGGGCTATAGCTCAGAGGGCAGAGTGTTTGCCTAGTACTGCAAGGAAAGTGGGTGTGCTTGCACAGCATCCCTGATGGATGCAGAAGGATCAGGTCTTCTAAGTTATCCTCCACTACAAAGTGAATTAAGGCCACCCTGTGTTACATGAATGAGACCAATATACTAAAAACAAAAGTAAAAAGTATTTATATAATAAAATATTTTTTAAAAGTTAAGACAACAAAAGTCAAATAATTCAAAAACTAATTTGTAGTTGTTAGCTGGAGTCTCAAGTTTTCATAATTAATTCACATAATGTGCAAAGTGAACCAGCACATAGGAACGCAGTGGCACAGAGTGGGAAGTGGTAGCCTAAACTGCAGCACAATGAGTTTTCTTTAAGGGCCCTCATGCCTGAGAGAGAGGATTCTGTTGTGTGAAACAATGTGGCACTGATTTGTTTTCATTCATCTTGCCCACAAGGCACTTTAAAGATATCAGAGGCATACTTTACTTTAAGCATAGTCACATGCAAACACAACAGGCATGCTAAAAACATTTAGGTAGTATTTTACAACTAAAATTGTTTTAAACTACGCAACATTTATTCAATCACATGGCGAAGATCCAGAAAGAGCTGTGTCCAGGACTGGCTAATGTTGACCAGATTCAGGAATTAGTCCCAGCTACTTTCCACTTCTTTGGGCTTCACACACCTGCCAGGTAGAATCCAGAACTCTCAGCATAATGTTGCCAAAGTAGCAAGGAAAAGTAGTGGGTTCCTATGTCAGAATTCCCTGACTATTCAGTGGACTCAATCGGGTCAGATATTCAACTTTAAGTGAATCTGATTACTTTGGTACCATAACTGACAATTACAAACCAAAATCCAAAACACAGTTTTGTCTCCATAACAAAAATGTAACTACGTCATCTAACTGTATGAATTTTTCTCAGTTTAGGTAATAGATCAATAGATTTGGCACTAGGTCACATAGCTGGTTCAAGACTTAGTTCTTATTCAGAATTCCTTATATTATATATAGAAAACATAAAAAGCATTTTATATTATGGAATACATCATTCTGTTTTTTCATATTTTTCTTATGAAAATAATAGATGGTTTTACATGTAAACATGTAATGAGTATTTCAAAACAAGAGTTCTTATTATTTTAACTGAATTTTGCAAAGTAAAGCTGTGAAAAATTACATTATCAGGGCTGGAGAGATTGCTCAGCAATTAAGAACATACACTGCTTTTGCAGGAACCCAATTTCAGTCCCCAGCAACTGCATCAGGACACTCACAGTTCTCTGTGGTTCCCAGGGATGAAGTACTCTCTTCTGGCCCCCAAAGTCACTGTTGTCACATGCCCAGACACATACACAGGCAAGTACTTATAAACATGCTAATTTTAAAAACTATTTTAAAAATAACATTACCTTTGCATTATAATGATTCAGATTAGAGAATGTAATTTCATATTACAAGTTATACTTCCCATCAGAAAATGTCATTAGATAGGTAAGTTACTGATATGGGACAGTGTGATTTTTTTTTATAGTTCTATTATTATGTCCATTTAAAAATGTCTAGTTATAAGGTTTTTTTATTTAAACACATCCATTATTTAAATTTAAAGACATTAATAAGTGACTGGGAGGAATGGCTCAGTGTTTAGAGTACTTGATTTTCTTGCTGAGGACCTGGTTCAATTCCATGCACCTATGTGGCAGCTCACAACTGCCTGCAACTCCAGTTTCAGAGTGTATGACACCTTTATCTGACCCCCTTGATCGCCTGCATGCATGTGATGCACATAAACTCATACAGGCATGCACACAGTGATATAAATAATAAATGTATATTCATATATCATGAATAATTATAATTTATTAATATTGTATATGAAATCTTGATAGAATATAATGATTTCTCATATTCTCTTGTATTTTTATTAACTTTCAATAATGCTTAAGGAACTTCCAGATCTATATACACTGTGGTTCAGTAACAGATAGTGACCCAATGGTGAAGAAATGCCTGTATTCTAGTCCAGAATTAATGAGATTAATAAAATAATATTCATACCTAAGGTGAGAAAGAGCCAATTTAGAGAGGCTTTAAGTCACATATAACATAATTGTTACAATCAAAGAAAGTTGAAACCAAGAGTGCTAATCCAGACAGCGGAAGACAGATAATGCCGTGTGTGTGCATGGAAACAGGACATGGGGCCACATTCATATAGCTAACACAGTAATTGCAAGTAGCATAAGCAATAAAAGTAAATAAAGTCAGATTAAAATCCTTTCCCTAAAGAAATCAAGGGTAAATCTATTGAAAGGAAGACTTCTGGGTAACAATTATAATCAATTGCTTAATGTAGATATGCTCTTCAATGCAAAGAAAAATCTAGTAGTAGGCATCACTCCAACTCATGAATCTTTTTAAGAGAGCTTAATGAAGTTTCACAAGGTAATTTACAAATAAATTAGCTTAAATGAGAGAAATTATTATTTAGCTTAGGGGTGATCTTATTGACTAAGAAAATGAGAATATATGTGGTAATAAGGAGGGATAGGGATATTATTTGAGGACATAATTAGTCATCTTGCTTCCTAAATTCTCCATAATTTTCTATAATTAATATATTTTGAAATTTTACATGTCTGGTAATTTCATATAGGTACTATATATGCTTCACCAGAATAGTGTGCATATACACACACACGTTCTCTCTCTCTCTCTCTCTCTCTCTCTCAAGCGTGCGCGCGCGCACACACACACACCCCTCTGAAAATAGACTCTTGCATACAAAAATATAGTTAGTTATATTGGTAATCAGACTAAGGTGTGAACAAACCTTCAGTAAGTGCTGAAAATAGAGACTGGTTGCAAATATGTGTATTTGTTAATATTTGGTATTCGGTACACAATGAATTAATAGGACAAAACACAACAGAATATACATTATCTGAAGAAAATATACATATATGTAAAGCTAAGAATTTAAAAGAGACATAACTGAAAACAAAATAAAAGTTTTAGATAATGATTGCCATAAGGTAAGAGTATTTCTTAAAGATCATTCTCAAATATGTACACAGAATATCAGTAATTTTGCATGACACTGAGAATTCTTTTGATATTAAACATAACTGTGATATTTATCATCTCATACTTCATTCTTAGAACTCATAATTTATATTGCCATGCTACGGTCTTAAGCCTCAAAACCTGTATTCACCCAGCATTAATAATTTCAACAGGATTTTCCAAATCGATGAGGAAGATCAAGCACGCACAGGCATTCTGACACTTGGTTATTCTCTGTGTATTCTAGTGTGCTGTTGGAGAAGGGGAAGAGTTTGAGACCTCATTGTGGAGATGACTGTCAAGAGGCAAATTACTTATGTTTGCATAGAATAAAGGCAAATCTGGAGATTATAGACAGGCAGAGAAGCAAGCTACTTCAACGCAGAGTTCAAAGGAGCTTCTTGGTCAGGTCCAGTGAAGGAACTGCTGGTCAGACTCAGGCATTCGCTCACCTTGTCTGCTAACTCGCCACCCCTGTAGTGATCTCTGTGGGAAGCAAGCAGGAATCTCTGGAGAGTGAGGACTCTCTGATGTTAGATAAAGCAAGTTGTTAAAATGAGTACGGAAGAACAAACAATGTATTTTTAAACCTTCCAAAAGTACATCAAAAGTCAATAATAAAGTAGATCAAAAGTCATAAATAAAGTAGATCAAAGAACTTTTATCAAAGATGCAAGTTGCTCAGATCTCTCTTGGCAGAATTTCCCTGCATTTTCCACAGCCGTGACACAGGGTTTTAGGTCTCATGTGAAGCTACTAGGATTGGTAAATAGATTTCCCTGTGACAACTGTTGCTGCATCATCACCCATTTTTGTCACCATCTCTCCTAACTCTTTAGTCAACTAGTGAGCATAAACTTCTCCAGAGGAATTCAAAATCCAGTCTTCTGGCTCGGGTCTCTCTGCTGAGAATGGGAATCCCACGTAGGCCTATCGGACCCTGCCTTGCTTAATCCTTCAGTCAAGACTAACATAATAAAAAAGCTGTGTTTGGGAAGATTTCTTAAAAGTAAAGAGAGAGTCAGAATTTTTCTACTTTCCCTTTCTCAATTTTATTTTTGAGATTATAACTACAATATTTCTCCTTTCCTTTTCCTCCCCCAAGCCCCACATACCCCTCCATACCCTCCTTCAAATTCATGTCAACTTTATTCATTAATTCTTATTGCATGCATATATATGCACACACAAACACACATATATATTGCAACACACGTGCACGCTAATGTGTGTTTGTGTGTGTATATGTGGTACATATGTTTGTGTGTGTGTGTGGTGTGTGTCTGTATTTATGTTTTTTTATGTGTGGTGTGTGTTTATGTGTATGTTTGTATGTGGTGTGTGTTTGTGTTTATGTGTGTGTGTTTGTGTTTGGTGTGTGTGTTTCTGTTTATGTGTATGTTTGTGCGTGGTGTGTGTTTGTGTGTGTGTTTGTATGTGGTGTGTGTATGTGTTTATATGTGTGTGTGGTGTGTGTTTGTGTTTATGTGTGTGTGTATTTATGTGTATGTGTTCCAAAATATAACCTACTTAGTCTGTATAATGTTTCTTGTTTCCATCTTTCTTTTCCGGGCTAACTCTTTTTGTGACTGCCCAAACATGAGCTGAACAGAGACAATATCAATGGACATGCCAAGATGAATGAGGAAAAGCCCAGGAGGCCTCAACCTTACACAATGAACCTTAGGTAAGTGAGGAAACTTGGGAGCAGGAAATGTGGTTTCCTAGGGAAGAGCACACCAATTGATTGTCCATTCCCAAACAGTCAGAATGGTTCTTAACCTGGAGTAGGAAAGAATTAATATGAATAAATATTCTTAATAGTTACAAACCTCACATAAAGAACAAAGAAAAGGTGAGTAAAATACCTCACACCATGGAGCAGCTGAAAACTAATGAAGGATGGCTCTGCACTCTATCTGAAGAATTCCATGAAAACCTGGAAGACATGCATACATGTCTGGGTTGGAAGGATCGCTAGGAAGTGTGTTTATACAATATTAATGGCTGGACATTTAGCTTGAACGTGATTGTATCTGAATATGAGTTAAGAATCAAAACGTTAGATCAAATTAAAGCAGCTAAAACAGCTTCATGAGGTGCAATATGCCTTGCCAGGCTTTCATCAGGATGTCCATTTCCCCCAAGCAACTGCCAGAGAAAAATTAATAAATAAAGTAGATCAAAGAGCTTGTATCAAAGATGCAAGCTGATGTGCCATCACCTCTGTGATGAGAAAGACTTTAGCTGAGCCGTGTTCTTGATGTGTCCGAGATTCCTGTTTACACCGGGTTGTGAGCAGTGTGGTTTTAATTAACCACTGAGAGAACTGCCCTAGAGTTTTCTCAAAGGTGCAAATAATATAGGGAAAATTGTTTTTGTTTTCATTTTTTTTAAGACTAAAGCTGACTTTTGATGTACTTTTGGAAGGTTTAAAAATACATTGTTTGTTCTTCCGTACTCATTTTAACAATTTGCTTTATCTAACAATATTTCAAATTCTTTCACAATGGGGATGGTAGTAGATTCTTCCACTCATATACACTTACCCTTGGGCAAAAAGATAAAGGCAGCTTCATGCACTGTCATCTATAAAAATAGCCTTTTGTATCTTTCTTGAGCTTTATGGGGTCAACTGAGGATGCACGTGGTGACTTTGTAGGGACTACTGGCCCTGACCTCCAGCTCGCTCTGATTTCAGGAGCCCTGGTCTGGAGTGTACTGACTTCCATGTGCTGAGACACTCACTAACCCCCTTCCCACAGTTCTCAGTGTTGCAAACTGTCACGTTTCTATGACTCCTCTATGAAAAATAGGAATTTGTATACAAATATAAATTCACTTCCTGCTTCTGGCTGTTTTCAAACAAATGATTCTCTCATGTTTCTCCACCTTATTTACTGCACCTGCTCAAGGGAGAGTTGCAAATTTAAATTAATTATGACTCATTTTATTTTTATTGAGTATTCTAATATCTTCTGGGTCTTGAAGAATTTTTTGAAAAGATTGACTAGAAGATTGGAAGATTTCTCATATATTTTCTCCAGCTTCTGACAAAAACATTACACACCGTTTACAGTTTCTGGCATGATCTCTTCAGTGGGACATGTTAGCCTCTCAGGGTTTGAGCATCTGTGAGGGGTCAAATTAGATTTTATGAATTCCCATCTGGTAAATCTTCCAACATTTCTAGACCAAGTCCTGGGTTTTACTTTTTTATCTTTTTAGGTGTGTGCTCCTTTCTTTATCTTTTCTTGAGTCTGTTCATCTTTTCATCATATTTTCCAGCATATAGTACTGCCCTGCTTTTAAGTAAGCACTAGCACCAAGTCCATGGGACAAACAGAGACTGGTTTCAGTTTGTACAATGAGGCATATATTTTATTACTGGTGGTATTACAAAATGCATATCTGTTTATCTGAATCTAGAACTTCTATCTGAAAGTTTAGATAGACCAACCTGTACTAAGAGACCCAATACTGAGGCATCCAACAGAATAAATATTTTTCCTTAAACACGCAGACCAAGTTTTTCTGAAGAGTAGCTAAATACAGTAAAGGGCAGGATAAATTCTGAACAAGAGAATCTCAAAACCTACAGAAGTAACTCATATATTTTTAATCCCAAATTAATAATAAACTTATATAAGAAGACATTTTCTATGTCATTGGCATACTCTACATGGTTTGAATGTATTCTTTAAAACCTTTAAGGAAAGTTGTACATAACTTGATGTAAATAACAATCTTCAGGGGAAAAAAATGAGACTATGAAATGTTCTCGGTCTTGTTACATATTCACCTCTGCAAATATATCACACGAAAATTGTCTAACATCAATCAACAGTGAGTGGTTTGTATGTTTTTTTCCATAAATAAATAAATTCACATTTGCAAATTCTGTGTGTTTTATATTATATAATTTAATTTTCATTACAAATATAATAGCTACAACACTACTAATTTCAAAGGTGAACACATATCAAATTGGATGATTTATACAGACCAAATCTTAAACTTTCCTTTTCTATTTAGTTTGGTAAAAAATAAATTGTATTTCTTTTAAATAAATTCAGCCCATTTCTAAGCAAAATGCATTATTCATGCATTGTTTTCATATGAACAAATAGATAATTAGAAAAACTCAGAACTGACACCAGTGTTATACAGAATATACCCAACACTGGTGTCTTTAAACAGTTATCATCTGGCTTGCTTGTCAGATAGAGCTGCATGCCCTGGGCAATCTACTTTTTAACCCTCTATTTCCTTACCGTAAAGATAATGTGTTAATTTATGTGTAATAACTAAGGATGAATCCTGGGATCTCTATTCTAAATAGACTCTGGAGGGATTTCCAATGTACCTATGTTGAATTGAATACTTTAGTGGGTACTGGAATCTACTGTCCTCAACCAACCTCGTCTCATTAAATTGTGTGTGTGTAAAACAGATATAGTCACTATAAAAATATATTAAGAAGTATATTATTGTTAAATGTTGCACATAGGAAAACAGTAAATGAAAATAAACCCCAAGCAGAATGAACAACCTGAGTTTATTCTTTGTACACAGCTTGTCTGTAAAGATTATTCTTCCAGAGTGTTGATCTTCTTTATTTTCAAGTTTACCTTCTTTCTTTGTTGTTAGAGGACCCCTTACATTCACAAATAAAGAAAATATAGCTTGATTGTAATGGGGAATCAAAATATGAGCAAAGTACATGGCACACATATATTAAAATGTCATAGTGAGACTTCTTTGCTAGTTCAAATGTTTTTTGCTTTGTTTTGTTTGCTTGTTTGTTTTGTTTTTAAGAATGATGCTAGAGGAATGGTTCAGGTAGGGATTGCATTTAAGGGAATGAAAGTCAATGTCCTCTGTAGCATTGAAAACTTAAATACTTTGATTCTGTATGGTACATTGACATGGCAATCTACAGATCCTAGAAATCCAACATAAATATAATGCCAGAAACAATCTTGATAAAGTATACACTAAAATAAATTCTTCTCATTGATTAGTGGGAATGTTAAAAAAAAGTTCTCATTAGAGAAAGAAACAAGTTATTAGCTTTGGGAGAAACTGATAACCCAGACATGTAGGTGATATGACTTCAATCTTAGACATCACTTGGAAGAGGACATCAGTTCAGAGATTCTTGTGCTGAACTGTGACTCCTGAAAGATGAACCATGGTGGAAGAGAGCCAGCATCTACTTAGTTCCACAGTGGGTGTGACAGGCCTGCCCTGTTTTGTGGGAGTGGGCGTGAAGTGGCATTCTCCTTGTGTTTCTGTATGACACATTTAGAAATGTGACATACTCAAAATATGTAAAACCATAAAAATCGTGTGGCTGATTGTAGCCTTTTAGTTCTTGAAGGAAAATGTCACACAGAAAAACATCAAAAGATGAATAGCAAAACAAGAAAAACACTTGAAGCATACTAATGATTATAGATCACTTTCTTTGGTATCCGATTAATTCTTTAAGAAATAAAGGGGAAAAGTTTAAAAACCTAATCAAAAAAATTTAAAAACATGAAATCTTTTAATTATATCCAGTAGTCAGTATGAGGATTAGTTATTAGGCATAAACCTCTTAGAACAGAATCAATCACATTAAAAGAGATGTACAAAAACTAGTAATGATAATGCAAAGGTCCTAGAGTCCAAGACGTAAATTAGTATCTGAATATTAGGCATGAATGAAGGTTATGTTTTAGTAGCAGTGTTCTTCATAGCTAATGACAGTGATTCTCAGCCAGGATGTGTGTGACATCAAACTCATCAAGAAGTTATCAGCACAACCTACTGAACAGAGGGATTCCAGTTACAAAGGCTGCAGAAACAGTAAGTATACCACAGCTGCAAAGAAATAACAAGCCCTTTGCCCCAACAGAACCCAGCCTCAACTTTTCTTTCACCAAATTAGAATAATGATCTCTTTCAAGTGGGGTTGTTCTAACTGAATGAAGATGATGTAAAGAAAGTAAGTGGTTCATTCTTCACAATAAATAATAAATAGTGCCGTTCACAGATAAGAAGAAATGGAACATTTCCAATATAATTATAATATGTATATTATACTATATGTGATTATATACATCATGTAATCTACTATGCTATGTTAATGAAATCTATAATTTTGGTAGAATCTCAGAGTCTACTTTTAAGACCAATTCCTATAAAATGTAAAAAAAAATAATAATCACCTATTTTCACAAAGGTAATTGAAGGTCTTGGTACAATTTCAAATGATGGATTCATGCTGCTGCCGTGCACACACAAATGAGTGCCCTTGTGAGCTGAAAGATATTCCAGCTTGTTTATTGTAGTAAGGACTTGCACCTGCATACTGATCAAGCCCTTGCTCATTAGCATACAGGCCTCCTTGTCTGAGCGTTCATTTGCATGCTCCTCTAAAGCTCTTTTTTTCTTCACTGTTCAAACAGCCAATGACCTTTATAATCAACAAGAAAATTAGAAGCAGGTGGAAGCTTAGTTTTAATGATGCTGAGACCAAATTGAGCAACTTAAATCTGAACTTTTTTCTTCCAATCCTGTTTAATGCCTGACAAATATTAATTATGGAAAGGTAGACAGGGACTCCAGCTTTTGCTGTCTCTGATCAAGCTCTGTAACTAACCCTTTGCTTTTATGTTTAATTAGTATGATGAAAACATCTCTCTTTATCACTCTTTTTCTTTTGCCTGGAGCCTTCAGAACAAGCATCTCATCCTTGGGGTTTAGCTAATGTTCTTGCAACCTTTACAAATTTACCTAGATGATTATAAGTGAAACTGATTGAGGACATTTCCTACAGGAATGTAGTTATTTATTTTAATGAGAGAATATAAGTGGATCAGAAATAAAGTTTTAACATCATAAATGGCAAGTATTATTCCTGTTTTCTGTTTCTTTTCCTTCCTAATAATCTTAATTTTATTTACTAGAAATAAGTAAGTGCCAAATTTTACATTGGCCTTATTCAAGTTCATAATGAATTAAGTAATAAAAAGTGCCAATTACAGACACATCTAGATTACCTATAAAAAAAAAATGTGCCTTGTGATTCTTCTGCAAAATGTGTCCCAGGCCAGGTTTTTTTTTTTTTAAATCCTATTAAATATGCTCTCTGCCATCTTCAAATAGTCATTAAAAATATGTTCAAAAAACTAAAATCATCTTTATATAAATCACCAAATTCCTTCAAAATAAAAGGAAGCTGACTTTATAACAGTTCCAAGTTCTATATTCACCAGTGTTCCTGTAACCAAATTTGAGAAATCTAATGCTCATGAAAATACATTCTTCAAAGCACCCAGATTTGGGCATTGTAGTTATGAATGAATGACAATAATAATAATAATAGGGTTATTCTCTAGCAAATAAAAGTTTATTCTAGTGTTTAGAAGAACAGAGTGTCATTAAATGTTTCACTTTTCATTTAAAATTGTACACGGTGGAGCAGGTGAAGGCTCCGGGGTAGAGGGGCTTGCTGCCAAACCCAACAACCTGAGTTCAACCCCTGCACCCACGGGGAGAGGAGAGAACCAACTTCTGCAGGCTGTCCTCCACCCTCCACACGTGCGCTACTTCACAATAAACAAACAACTATGAAAACACACAGAATGCATTGGTTACCACTGTTGCCTACAGATGTCTTCTTTGTTGGCATTTTATAGAAATGGTAGATTTTTCTAGCCATTTGCGCATTTGAATAGTTGGTACGATTTTAAATATTTGTTTTTAATATCAGTGTACACATACATTAAAAACACACCACACAGGTGTTGTTGGAGAGGTTTTTACAAGCTTATCATTAAGTAAAAGTCTGCCTAACAGTATGTTTACCTTTAAAAACAAGAAATCAAACCCACAAATCTTGTTTATTATTAATTGTATTCTATTCATTTACTTACTAATGAACAAGTAATCTGGGATACCTTAAAATGAAAGACATTAAAATATGATATTTGATTGCAATGAAAAAATCAGATTTCAGAAAAAAAACTAAGAAAATCTGCTTATCTCAGAACTATCATATCTGGAATAGATATGAACTTTCTTATATTCAGAAAAAAAATGAATGGAATACATTAACATAACTCTCACACTGAAAAAAATTAGCAAGAAAACCAAAGTTAGAATCTGTATCTATGAGCATTTACATCTAGCATCAATCTCAAAATTAAGCTTAATATTTAAAAAGCACATTTTAAGTTCATGTCAGAGATGTTTTTGTATCTGTGGATTAGTGCTGACATCATCTGCTGCACTACGAGAGTCACAGACAGAAAAGAAAGAAAAAGGACTTCCTTTTATTCTGTGGTCTTTTTATGTTTTTATAACCTTAGGGACATGGAAGGATTTGACACTCAATTAATTTTCCTTGTAATATTAACTCAAATAGTGAACAAGTGGACAGACTATGAGTTCCAGGATAGATGAGAACTTAGCCAAAGACTGCATATGCGCTTTAGCACTCATGTTTTATTGTTGACACTGCTTATTATAAATGAATCACCAGTGTATCAGGAATACATGGAGAGTACTCAGGTAGCCCTTAGGCATCACAAACTAGCTAGATGCTAAAATGGAAGGGATCCAGAAGCTAATGGATTCCTTGGCCAGTTCCCATCAGAATCTTCTCACATCATGGCTCATGTTTTCAAAGTAGAAATGGGAAACTGTGTTTAGGAATTATGCAACATTCCGAATGGTGTATTTACTATATTGTTCTCAACCCTTGGACTATTTTTTTTTTTTACAGTTAAATGACTTTGGTACTGAGGAAGCTCAACATGTTATGAGATTAACTCTGATCCCAAGCTAACACTAGCAAAGTCCAATAAACACAATAGTAACTCAGTAACAGAATTTTCTGTTTAGAATGGCAGAGTAACAATAAGAAATTGAGCCGGGCGGTGGTGGTGCACGCCTTTAATCCCAGCACTCGGGAGGCAGAGGCAGGCGGATCTTTGTGAGTTCGAGCCCAGCCTGGTCTCCAAAGCGAGTGAAAGGCAGAAAGCCAAGCTGAGAAACCTTTTTCTAAAAAACAATAAACAATAAAAAAAAAAAAGAAAGAAAGAAATTGATTTTACCTAAAGGTTGTCATCATTGTCATCAGGAAATAACTCCTTAGGGAGAGTTATTTTCAAAAAGACATGAAACACAAGAGATAACCTGATATTCAAATTTAGGGGAGAAGAACATTCCAGAAGAGTAAGAAGGAACGAGAAGACTTAGAGACAAGAGATATAACTTGCAAAAATAGTAAGGCAGTCAGAGTGGGTAGAACCAGACCACAGACAATAAAGAGTCAAGTAGATAATCAGAGTGGTTAAGAGGGGTAGGATAGCACTTTTTAGTCCACTCAGGATTAGAATTTTATTTATGATAAGATGAGAAGTCAGTGGTTGATTGCAAGCAAAATAGAGACATAGTATCCTTTTTTCTTACTAGAATCATTTCAGATACTGCTATGCTATCTACTTTTAAAAAGGGAGCATCATAGGACTTAGAGACTATCCTAGTCATCCAGGAGATAGTGCGGGGTAGTCCGGACCTTCAAGATATAAGGATATAAGCAAAGGTAGTAGAGAATCAAGGATCACTGGGTTGCCCCTAGTGACTACAGTCATCAAGATGTCATTATAAATGGAAAATTATTCTCCAAATACTTGTTAAAATGACAGAGAGATTTTATACAAATTACTGAAAGGGGGAAATAGACTTCTGTATGGACTTTGTTCAATACCACTCTCTTAGTCAGGGTTTCTATTGCTGCGATGAAACACCATGACCAAGTTGGGGAGGAAAGGGTTTATACAGCACTGCTGTTCATCACTCAAGGAAGTCAGGGCAGGAACTCAAAGAGGGCAGGAGCTTGGAGGCAGGAGCCGATGTAGAGGTCATGGAGGGGAGCTGCTTACTGATTTGCTTCCTATGGTTTGTTTAGCCACCTTCTTATAGAACCCAGGATGACCAGCTCAGAGATGGCACAACCATGGACTAGGCCCTCGCTCGTTAATCATTAAATGAGAAAATGCCTTACAGCTGGATCACTGAGGCATTTCCTCAACTGAGGCTCCTTCCTCTGGTGACTCTAGCTTGTGTCAAGTTGACACACAAAACAAACCAGCACAACCACACAAATTAAAGGCAGAAGGCTTCAATGTGGTAAGAGAAAAGAGCAATACCAGAGGATTAAGAGGGAGTGTTTCATGTGATCAGGTCACCTGTATTGGTTAACTGCTGATTCTGAAGTTAGATCCCTACCCTCCCAGGAGGACTGGGAGATGGATTTTAGCTTTCTTAGTGCTGCCTCCAGGTCCAAGAAATAGTTCCCAGGTACTGGAGAAAGATGTGTTGCTATGTTGTAGAAGATAAACCTAAACAGAAGGAAGAAAGGATCAGGACATGCACATTTTCTAAAGTATTTCCAATAGGAAAATAGTCATGGGCTGGAGCATTGAACATATTTTTGAGTGTTTGTGGATAGGTATTTTTACCAGGTGGTCCTCCTGGGAACATGGTCTTGGATCGGCAGATGCTGTGGGAGGATTTATTCAAGTCTCTTGCTGTGTCTTGTGGATGAGATAATGTGTGCTGTGGCTTTCATAAGGCTGAAGTTGAGCCTACATTGCTAAGAGAAAACTGAGGTGAGTTTGATCAAGGACAGTCTCTGTCATCATAAAAAGATAAATTTCCATTCTGCTTTCATAAACACTTCTCTTAGTCTGGGAATTATTGCCAATGTCTATCTTGATAAGGGAGTTGTTTCTTTAATGTTCTGAAAGGCTCTGATTCTCTTGTCTTTATTTCACTTAATAGTATGCATATACTTTTCTTAATAGAAACAAACATTAAATTTAACATGTCAGTTTAACTTTATTTTTTCACACCTTATTCACAACCAAATTATCTGCACCTGATATTCAGTCCAAAGGACAATTTTAATTAGCTGATATTTAACACTTTAAATTTACTTTAAAAATGAATCGCATTGATGCTTTTTTAATGTTACCTTAACAAAAAACAAAATTAAAATTCATGCATACTGAACACACTAAAAATCACAACAGCAGCTAATATATTTTCTATTAGGAGGAAAATTACCATAATATGATAAGCATATAATTTGCAGGAAAATGAGTAAGCAGTTTAGTCGCAAAAGAGCTTAATGGAAGTTCTGTTATTTTCTAAATCCTATATACTGCTTTGTTGAGGGACCCTTTTGTTGAGAACAATGTAGCAAATAGCTAGGGGAACATTCAGCTGCTCTGTTCCTGTTAAACAACTGAAACAATAAAACAACTTTTCAAGTTTTGTTTTCAGAACCACAGTGGCCTACCTCACGCTAATAAATTAAGAGGCAAACAAGCCTGTGCGCATTCAAAGGAAAGGTGTTGAGACTAAATGTCAAGCATTTTCCTGGAAAACACAGTTTGCAATTACAGTTTCAATTCACATGTAATTAGGGGGAAAATACTTATTCAAGACATATGGATAATATGTGTTTTTATTTTATTTTATTTTATTTTTAAGTTGTTAGAGAATTTCACATATGTATATAATGTTTTTATCAAATCCCCTCCCAGTCCCTTCCCCATTCCTTCCCTGTCTCCCTCTACCTTTTCTCTCTCAACTTCATAAACTCCTTTTTAAAGTGATATTTTTATTTTTGTGTATTTCTGTACATTACAGACATGTACAACTGGCTGAGGAAGCAAAATAAAAGGATGTTGGATCCCATGGAGTTAGAGTAACAGGCTGTTATGAGTCCTCAGAAATGGGGGTTGGGAACAAGACTCAGGTCCTCTGTAAGAGCAACAAGCACTTGTAACAGGAAAGCCACCTCTCCAGCCCACATATATGTTCTTTTTTAAAAGATTTTCCATTATTGAATTTATAATGAAATAACCAACTATGAAAATAAACAGAAAATATTTGCAAAATATGTCTTATTAAAGACTTGAATCTAGGTTTTATTTTGTTTTTATTTTTTTTTTCATTTTATGTACCAACCACTGTTCCCCCTCCCTCCTCATCTCCCATTTACCCCCACACTTTTCTCCCATCCTACCCCTCATCCACTTCTCACTGGGGGTAAGGCCTCCCTTGGGGAGTCATCACAGGCTGGCATACCAAGTTGGGGCAGGACTAAACCCCTCTCCCCTGCATCAAGACTGAGTAAGGCAACCCATCATGGGCTCTAAAAAGCCAATTCATGTACGTGGGATAGGTCCTGGTCCCATTGCCAGGGGGCTCACAAACACATCAAGCCACACAACTGTCACCCACATTCATTCAGTCCCATGTAGGCTCCGCAGCTGTCAGTACAGAGTCTGTGAGCTCCCACTAGCTGGGAGCTCACTAGACAGGTCAGCTGTCTCTGTGATTTTTCTGATCATGAATCTAGGTTTTATAAAGAATTATTACAATTTAGCAATATAGATAAAGTAAATAAACATTTACAGAAGAAGATAAATGGTTACAAGAACCTAAAAATACTTTAAAAATCATTAGCTATTACACAAATGAAAGCTGAGTACTCAATAGCATTTCATACATACCAGTGTGACTATAACGAACTGGGGGAAAACAACAAATGTGCCAACTGGACAAAAATGGACTCAAAATTATTAGTAGGAATATTATAAAGCCCAACTATTGTAGAAAAGTTCGATATTCTCTCCAAAAGTTTAATTTAAGGGATCATATCTAATCCTAGCTATGTATCCAAGATACTACATCCATACAAAGCTTTACATGTGAGTCAGATTATATATATAAGGCTCATAGTAATATTAATCAAAATAGACCCTAACTGAAAACTACCCAAATACTCATCACCCAGCTAATGAGTACCCAGAATATAATGTATCCATATCATGAACTACAATCCATCCACAGCAAAGACAGACAGTTGACACAGCTACATCTTAGGTGAACTCCAGAATGCAATGCCAGGAGAGAGACGCCAAAGTCATATTGTATGATATAATTTATATGAAATTACCAGAAAAGGAAAACTCATATAAACAATAAGTAAATAAGTAGTAGCTGGATTGGATTAACAGTGGGGTAAAAACATGTACACGTACATTAGGAGCCTTATGAGGGAAGGGTGTGAAAACATTCCAAAAAAGAAATACAGTGATGATAGTTGTATCACTCGATGCAATAGTCAGCTTTAACTTTCAACTTACCACAACCTAGAATCACCTGGAAACAAAGTCTCCATGACAGATTGTCTGCACTGGGTAGGACTGTGGTGAAAATCAAGCCCACTGTGGGTGGCACCATCTACTAGGTAGGGGATTCTGAACTGTATAATAGTGGAGAAATAAATCTGAGCCCAAAGCAGCTGTTAAGAAGTGTGAATACTTTCTTCCTCTTGTCTATGGATGTGATGTAACCAGCAACCTCAAACTCCTACTGCTATGACATACTGGAATGATAGACTATAACCTTGAATTGTAAACTAGAATAAACTCTTTCTCCCCAAGTTTCTTGCTATAATGATATTTCATCATAGTACCAGAAATAAAACTGTCACATGTGGTATGGATCAATATTAAAAGACATTTAGTTGTACATTCAAAATGGATGGATCTTCTGTGTAAAATATACCTCAGTAAAGCTTTAATATTATTTTCATCTATTTATATGAATTTACATAAATGGACTTAGATCTAAATCAATCTATCTATTACTTTTATGCCTACTTTCCATCGAATGAAATAAAGAAATTAAGTGTGTGGCCAGTATGCATTAAATTTTTTAATAAAAGGAAATACATCTTTTTTTCTAATAGTGAGTAAGCTAATTTAGTTGACCAACACAGGTAAGTGATTGCAGTTAGGTATTATGTGTGGCATGGTATTTTTTATTAACTGATCTATGAATCTACAGGTTCAATTTTGATGAAAAATGTAACATGTGACTGAAGAATAAAAATATATCACATGTAACAGAAATCTTAGATGGTCTTATTAATAAAATCAAACCTAAGCCAGGTATTGGGGTGAACACTGGAAGGTCAGAGAGACAGAACAAACCACAGCTAACCTCTCCTGGCCAACTTCTCGGCTGGTCTTGTTTCCTCAGACTGGAAGCCTCTGTGTCCTCATATCCGAATGACTCTCAGCTGAACTGTGCTTCTTGAAAGCCTGAATGCTTAACCAGCCAAATGCCTAACCAGCCAAATGCCTAACCAGCCAAATGCCTCTAGTTTCTGGTCCTCACGCCTTATATATCTATCTGCTTTCTGCCTCACTTCCTGGGATTAAAGGCTTGCTTTCTGGGATTAAAGGCGTGAGTCACCATGCTTGGCTATATCCTTGAACACATGGATTTCTGCCTCTGGAATGCTAGTATTAAAGGCGTGTGCTACCACTGCCTATCCTCACGTTTAATATCGTGGCTGCTCTGTCTCTGACCCCAGATAAGTTTATTAGCATGCACAATATCTGGGGGAATACAATACCACAGTCACATAACTTTATCTGTAAAATGCATGCTTTTAAGTGAAAAAGTACTAGTAGAAAATAAGACCTCATATGCTTTGACAGAGGTTCACACAGTCCACCAGCCTCCTCCCCAGCTCTGTAACAGACTATCTGCTGCAGCCTCCCTTCCCTCCTCCCCCTTCTCTAGTGGACCACACAGATCATTCCTCCTAAATTCTCCCCCACCCAACTCATTGATTTATCCCAGCCTCCAGGTCCAGCAGACACTCTCTGAGAAGCCACAGACTACTCCCTTCCAGCAAACTAGGTAGGCTAACAGCAGATCTTTATCTCTCTATCCATTCCTCTAAACCAACTACCCAAATCTTATTCTTCCCCATGAAGCAGAGCATATGCTACTGCCTTTCTCCACTCTCTGCCCCTATTCCCAGTAGACTAAGTAGATCATTATGGAATACTATCCATTCCTCTGTCTTACAGACATTCTCAGCACCTCCACTCCCATGCAGGCCCATCTCTGTTCCAAAGTGTCAGCTCCTAATACCTAGAAACACATTTTGATTAGAACCTCTAGTAGCCACACTTGTCAGGATCCCAGAAAAATTTCCTACCAGGCAACCACACTATATGAAGAACCAGAGCAGGCCAAGGAACAAAAAACCAGTCCAACAAAGACAAAGACCAGATATCAGCACCTAGAAATACAATCAACTGAAACTCAAATGCCTGGATGCCATCATCAAACCACAATAACAGCCAGGAAATATGTTTCTACTGGAGTCTAGAAACTCTACCATAGCACACCCTGAGTATTGAAGCACAAGACAAAGACATTAAAACAGCCTTTACACGTGTGATGGAGGTCCTCAAAGAGGAAATGAGCAAATCCCTTAAAGAAATCTATGAAAATACACACACACACACACACACACACACACACACACACACACACACATACACACACGGAAGGAAATGAATAAAGCAGTTCAAGACTTCAAAGTGGAAATAGAATCATCAAGAAAGCACCAACTGAGGGAAATCTGCAAATGAAAAATTTAGGAACTCAAACAGAAACCTCAGCGGCAAGCCTTACCCACAGAATATAAGAGATGAAAGAGACAATCTCAGGCATTAAAGAAACAATAGAAGAAATGGATTCCTCAATCAAAGAAAATGTTAAATCTAAAAAATTCTTGGCAAAAAAAAATCCAGGAAATCTGGCACACTATTAAAAGAAAAGACCAAATCTAAGAATAATAGGAATGGGGAAAGAAGAAATCCAGGTCCAAGGCACAGAAAATATTTTCAACAAACTCATTGAAGAAGATCTCCCCAATGTAAAGGAGACACCTATCAAAGTACAAGAAGCATAAAGAACACCCAATAGACTGGAGCAGAAAAGAAGTCCCCTCAGCATGCAATTAAAACACTAAATGTACAGAACAAAGAAAGAATATTAAAGACTTCAAGGAAAAAAGATCAAGTAACATATAAAGGCAGGCCTGTTAGAATTACACCTGACTTCTCAGTGGGAACTCTAAAAGCCAGAAGAGCCAGAAGAGATGTTCTACAGTGTCATGGGCAATGACATAAAACAGCAGAAGGCAATTGATAATTCAGATGTCAAACCACCAGATAAATAATTCTCTGATGGAGGAACCCATGAGACAATGCTTACAGGACCACAGACTCTGAAAACCATTGCTTCTGCCTGTGATTTCACATGTGCAAAAATAGCTGTGGTATCTCCCCAACATCTGCACTGTAATGTGTAATCTCATGAGCAGGGAGTAAGTCTTTATCAGCCAGACTTTGTAAGTGGGGAACTGGCACCAAGGTTGCTTTGGGCCTGTCCTTAGTTCTACAGGTATTTGGGAATACATTCTTGTGTATTTTTGTGGAGGTTAATCTTATGAGGCATTTGCAAAGCCATTTAGTTTAGGTTGAATTTGTTCTAGAGTTTTAAATAGCTAATTGTATGTGGCCTGTCTTAGACTGGGGAGAAACTGTTGTATTCTTATGTTAGTCTGATTTAAAGAAACAAAACAGACTTCTGAGTGTCTTACAGTCCTCATAGAGCAATAGATCTAGTATTGAAGCATACCCTAGTATATTTCCTATATATTAAAATTATACAGCCTAATGAGAGGTCATCTTTCTGACCATCCACAGATAGCTTGTCTCACTGGGCACTGTGCCCCAGGCCTCAGGCCACAGCCTGTACACCAGCACCCTTGAAGCCACGCATTGCCATGGTTACTCACTCCCCTCAGATGTAGCCTTTGTAACTTTTTTTATTTCAAAAAGTTTGCTGTTGAATATGTATACAAACTGTGGAGAATTGGAGCAGAACAGAATAAAGAGAATAAGTAGAATTAGAGCTGAAAAGAAAGTTGGTAGAATTAGAACCTAGAATTGGAGCTGAAATATAGCTAGAGAATTAGAGCTAGAGAAAAATAAAGAGAATGATTGTCAGTACATGTATGAGTCTTATTCCCTCAGATAAATGGAAACTTATTTCTAAAGACCCTCAGATAAAGAAGTTTCAAAGACCCTGCTACTCTGAAGGCATCCTATTTGCAACCCTGGGTGCAGCCCTAGGAGCTGGTCTTTCAGACTGCATTACTACAGACTCAAAGAGATAACAGAGGCCACGCTAGACTATTATACCCAGTAAAACTTTCCATACATGGAAAATTAAGACATTCCATAATAAAACCAAATTTAAGTAATATCTATCAACAAAGTCAGCCCTACAGAAGGCACTAGAAGAAAAACTCCAACCTAAAAAATTAATCACAAAAGTTAACAGGAAAATGCAAGGATTAAATAAACCCTGACTTGCAAATGAAAAGAGGGGAACCATACACACACACACACACACACACACACACACACACACACACACAGGAATCTGGAAACATTCTTTATTGATATTTCTCAACATCAGTGGTCTAAATTCCTCAATAAAAAGAAATAGATGAACAGAATGCAGGTGAGAACAGGATCCATCCTCCCGCTTATCCAAGAAACATATCTTAAATCACTGATAGATACCACTTCAGCATAAAAGTATAGAAAAGTATATTCTAAGCAAATGGACCAAAGAAGCAAGTTAATATAGCCATTTTAATAACAGGCAAAATAATATTCAAACCAAAACTAATCAGAAGAGATAGGGAAGGACACTCCATACTCAACAAAGGAAAAACCCACCAAGATAACATTTCAATTCTTAACATCTATGCACCAAACAGATGGGCACACACGTTTGTAAAAGAAATACTATTTACAGCTTATATTACATATTGATTCTCACACATTGAATGTGGGAGATTTCAATATCTGACTCTTGTCAATAGACAGGTCATCCAGACAACAATGAAAGAGAAACGTGTTGGAGCTAACCGAAGTTATAAAATAGCATGGACTGCAATGGTGAACATGGATGTTTGACAAAGTTGCAGCATTTTGACATTGCAGGCTACAATTCTCCAGCACCTTTTAACTTTCATTTTAAATGATTCTCACTATGTGTTATAAGAGTTTTCTTGTGCCTTTTACTTTGGGAAATTTTGTGTGGACTTTGAAGGATGAAAATGTATAAAACATTCACATCTTTAAACAAAATAATTCTTAGGAAAAATTTCCCACAACTGAAGAACCAAGAATTCCATTGTGCACTTCTAATTACACCAAGAACAGAAAAGTTAGAGATTTACTATACACACCTGATCCCAATGATGAAACACTTATAACCCAGATCCAGGGCCTAAGGCCATTAAGGGCAAGAGTTCAGTTAATAAGTATAGAAAAATCAGTGTGGCACAGTATAACAGGAAAAGAGGAAGACATCAGAGCCTTCCCTTTTGGGAACATATGAGGGGAACAGGCCCACATAGTAAGACTAAGACACAAAGGAACACAATTAGGGAACAACTCAGTGCTTATGCTGTGTCATACCCCTTGAGGAATGAAAATTGGTCTTAAATTTCAGTAGAGAGTATGGTCCCCAGAAGAAGTCCTTTTCCCAAGGTCAGACATTAGGATAAGGGCCTCCATTCCTGCAGCGGCTTGAGGAAAGTTTCTGCTTACTAAAGCAGTCATTCTCCTTATCTATGGCATGAGGAACTTGTGGTCCTTCCTTGATGTAAGAGAGCTCCTGTTTAGAGTTACTGAAACTTTGTGAATAATAGGCATTTGGACACTCACTAAACTTAGGGGAAAATGCTATAACGAAGTTAAGGGCTGCTTTTCATCCCTGAGTCATTGAGTTTTCTTTCAATCTATGGCTAAACTAATGAGTACAAAAGGTGTATTTCTTTTTCAATAAATGGTGCTGACAACCATCCCCATTCACTCTCAGATCATGTCCATCTCTCTTTCCCCTCACAAACTCTACTCAATCTCTTTGGGATCTGAAACCTGAAGAGGAAGGTCTCTGACATTATAATAAATGGACCTAACAGAAATTCATAGAACATTTCACCCAAACACAAAAGAATGTACCTTCTTCTAAGTATCTCATAGAACTTTCTCCAAAAAAATGATCATATATTCATACTCATAAACAAAATAAGTCTCAACAGATAAAAGAAAATCAAAATAACACCCTGAATCACAGATTAAAGCAGAATAGCAACAACAACAGAAAGCTTACAAACTCATGGAACCTGAACAACTAACTCTTTACTGAATGAAAAATGGGTCAAGACAGAAGTTAAGAGAGAAATAAGAAAAAAAAAAACTGCCAGGTGGTGGTGGTGGTGGTGGCGGCGGCGGCGGCGGCGGCGCGGCGGCGGCGGCGCACGCCTTTAATCCCAGCACTCAGAAGGCAGAGGCAGGCGGATCTCTGTGAGTTCGAGGCCAGCCTGGTCTCCCAAGCGAGTTCCAGGAAAGGGGCAAAGCTACACAGAGAAACCATGTCTCGAAAAACCAAAAAAAAAAAGAAATAAAAAAACTTTCTAGAAAAATTGAATGAAAATATACACAACACACCAGATTGATAGGACATATAATGAACACGGTCTTAAGAGGCAGGTTCACAGCACTAATCCCTACATTAAGAAAAAAAAAATGGAGAGACTTCATACCAGCAACTTCACAGCACGCCTGAAAGCTCTGGAATAAAAAGAAGAAGCAAACTAATACCCAAAAGGAGTGGAGGGCAAGGAATAATCAAGTTGAGGGCTAAAATCAATAAAACAAAGAAATACTAAGAATCAATGAAATAGTGGATTTTGAGAAAATCAATAAGATTGACAAAACCCTTATCCAAGTTACCTGAAAGACCAAGAGAGAATATACAAATTAATAAAATCAGAAATGAAAGGGGGAACATAACAAAAGACACCAAGGAAACCTGGAGAATCATAAGGACATACTTTAAAAACTTGTATGCCACCAAATTGGAAACTGAAAGAATGGAAAATTTTCTCAGTACATTCCAGTTACTGAAGTTAAATTAAGATCACATAAGCAATTTAAACAGAAGTATAATTTCTAATAAAATAGAAGGACTCGTGAAAAGTCTCCCAACAATAACAGAAAAAACCAGAGCCAGATGATTTTAGCACAGACTTCTACCAGACTTAGAAAGAAGAGTTAATGCCAATACCCCTCAAATTAGTCCACAAAACAGAACAGAGAGAGTATTACCCACTCATTTTATGAGGCTACAATTACCCTGATACCCATACCACACAAAGACCCAACAGATAAAGAGAATTATAGAACAATTTCACTTATGAACATAGACGTAAAAATTTTTCAAAAAAGTGCTTGCAAACTGAATCCAAGAACACATCAAAAAGATCATCCACCATGATCAAGTAGACTTCATCTCAGAGATGTAGGGATGATTCAACATACATAAATTAATAAATATATTCTACCATATAAACAAATTAAGAAACAAAGAACACATAATCATCACATTAGAGTAAGAAAAGGTCTTTGACATTATCCAACACCCCTTCTTGATCAAAGTCCTTTAGAGACTAGGAATCCAAGGGACATACCTCAGCATAGTAAAGGCAGTTGACAGCAAGCCAATTGCCAACATCAAATTAGATGGAGAGAAACTCTAAGAAATTCCTCTAAAATCAGGAACAAGACAGATTGTCTACTCTCTTCCTAACTATTCAATATAGTATTTGAAGACTTGGCTAGAGCAATAAGACAACTGAAGTGGATCAAAAGGATACAAATGGAAAGAAAGAAATCAAAGTGTCTTTATTTGTAGATGATAGGATGATAGAGATAAGAAACCCTAAAAATTTCATCAGGAAACTCTTACAGCTGTTTAGAAGTTTGCTAAGTGACTGGATACAAAAATCAGTAGCCCTCCAATACACAAGTGACAAATGGACTGAGAAAAGAAATCAGGGTAACACACTCTTCTAAATAGCCCCAAATAATATAAAATATCAGCGTAATTCTAACCAAGCAAGTTAATGTCTTGTATATATATGTATATATATGTATACATATATATATATATATATAACTTTAAGACATTGAAGAAAGAAATTGAAGAAGATATCAGAGATGAAAGATCTCCCATGCTCATTGATTAGTAGGATTAACATAGTAAAATGAACATTCTACCAAAAACAATCTATGAATTCAAGACAATCCCTATTCGAATTTCAACATAATTCTTCACAGATCTTAAGAGGGCAGTTTTCAGTCTCATATGGAAACACAGAAACTCAGAACAGT
>CABHPQ010144112.1:0-47036 GCA_902168405.1 Peromyscus aztecus | reverse complement strand
TAAATTAACAAGAAAACAGGAATGTTTTCTGATTAGTGACTAATCATTTGATAAATTCTTCCTAAAGATGAGATACAAATGAATATAAAATACAAAGTTACAGCCAGACAAGGTGGCACATACCTGCAATTTCCATACTTAAGAGGCTGAGACAGGATCATGAGTTTGAGGCCAGCCTGAGCTACATGAGACCCGTGTGGAAAAATTAAATCTTTCGAACAACAACCACAAAAATAACAACAAAAATCTCTTCATTAGACCAACTGGGGAGAAAAAAAAACAAGCAAACAATTGTAACAGGAGTAATTTGCATACGCCATTTAAAAGGGGGCAGCTAAAAAAGGAGGCAGGATGAAACACTGAGAACTGCAACCCAAATACACAAAAGGCAGTTAGACCCAATACTCACAATTAAAGACTAACTTTGAAGTGTTCTTAATGAATTGTCCTTTGTTATAAAAGCTGGGAAGGGACATTCTCTAGGTCACATACCTGTAACTACCTCTTTCCTACACCCCATCACACTTCTTTATTATCCTTCACATATCCCTCACCTCCTAGTTATGCTTTTAATATTTTATTAATTCTTTGAGATTTTCATACAAAGTAGTTTGATTATATTGAGCCCCAACTCTTCCCCCATTTTTTTCACCTATCCTATACCAATTCCTTTCTCTTTTCTTTTTCACTCTTGACCATCAATGAACCTGCTCCTACCCTGTGAAGCATGAGCCAGGGATGTGTTTCTACACAGCTTTAGAACCCTAAACGTGGCTACCTGCAAAGCTCCTTCTCTGTTGCAATGTTTATTGGACTTCAGATTGCAAAACAGTCACTCAGAGAAAAATATGAGGATGAGCCTGAACAACTCAGTGCTGAAGCATCCGGCTGACAATTGCCGAGCCCTGTCACGGTTCTCCTTCGTTGGCCACATATGGAGAATAGATGGCCACTTTGTGATAACCTGGAGGACAGCTACTGTGAAGGAACGTGCTGAGAATGGCAGACAGCACAAAGTGATCAGCTAGGAGAGGGTCTTCTGGTACAAACACATTATTTAGAATATGTTTTAAAAAGGCAAAAGTCTGGAAAGAATAGCAGGCTGGGATAAATGATACTGTTTTCGTAGACTCAGTGTGGACGAGAAAGCTGCCACAAATCACTCTTTCCAGCCACATCCACCCAGAGCAGCAACAGTCCACAGGGTCATTTTATGTCTTGAAATACTAATGCATTTCTTTTTAAATACTGTCTGATTTTTCGAGTAGCTTTGAAAGGGCACTAGAGAGTCCTGGTTATTGGACTGTCATTATGCACCACGAAACAAAACAGAATGCATTTGAATTAGATTCTGTCAGGTGGTTGGTGAAGCATGGTGAAGCCCAGAGAAGAGAGAAAAACAAACACACTCAATCCAGTTTACGTGGCTCTCCTGAACAATACAAGGTGGGTCGGGAGGGCGGAGGGGGAAATAAATGAAAAGGGATCTTATACTCAAGTACTCGCTAAATGCAAGGCAGTCTTCCATGCTGTGGGCCGGCTTCAAATCCAACTGTCCAGAAAAATTGTAGGTGAGCTTACAAAAAAATAAATTAAGACTCACTTTAAAATATCTAAATTTGATCACCTAAGCCAGGGCCCTGGTAGGTAGGCTTTTTAATAAACGTATCAGGTAGTCTTGATGTAGCTACTTGGGAAGCCACTGTGGTAAGGCACAAGTTGTAAGGCACACTCCCTGCCATTAAGTACTGTAGAGAACAGCCCTTAGTAAAATGCACATTGTATATGAAGTATGAGTGTACCGAGTGTTAGCAGTACATCAACAAAAGGAATATGGTGACACAGAAAGTAATAATGTGTGCTTGCTTCTGCTCTCGGACTGAGCACTGAGATGCGAAGATTTTGATGCAAAGACTGAGCAGAACAAGAGAGCATCTCCACATTTCACTAAATTATTTCAAGTTCTAATTTAGAAATGTATGTGGTTGTATGAGGCAATAAAAGGGGGTGCAGAGGAAAACATACAAGTAAATAAAAGGATTTAGCTATACCTAAAATTAATTTTTTGAAAATTCTAAGCATATTTTGCCATCTTGACAAGCTAGAATCATTTTGGAAGAGGGAATGTCAGTTGAAGAAATGCCCCCACTAGACTGACCTGTGGGCAAGCCTGTGATGCATTTCCTTGATTGATAAATAATGTGGGAGGGCCAAGCTCACTGAGGGTGGCACCACCCTTGGGCTGGCAGTCCTGGATGCTATAAGAAAGCAGGCTGAGCAAGCCATGAGAATCAAGCCAGTAAGCAGCACTCCTCCATAGCCTCTGTATCAGCTCCTGCCTCCAGGTTCCTACTCTGCTTGAGTTCCTGCCCTGACTTCCTTCAATGATGGACTGTGATACAGAAGTGGAAATGAAATAAACACTTTCTTCACCAAGGTGCTTATGATCACAGTGTTTTACCACAGCAATAGAAACCCTAACTAAGACACAAATAAATCATTCCCCAAACTAACAATTAGCATAGATGTAATTATTAAATAGCATTCATAATAATAAGAAAAATTTGCTAGAAGAACATGCTAAATTGTTTAAATTTTAGTAGCCTCTAAAAGTATTCACTTTAATTCATCCAGCTAATTAAATCAACTACATTTGTCTTACCAACATCTAAAAGCCCATGACTTATCATTAAATGAAAATGAAGGGGAAAAAGAGATATAAAAGCATAAAATGTACAGCAAATTAGCTAAGTGCTTTGCATGTTTAAATTCTAATTCTAAACAATGGTCTTCTGTCTTAGTATTTGCCAGCTTAGATATGCCCCATGTTACACACAGATGTGAACTGTCTTGGCTATCAACCAACAACACTAAAATCACCTGACTTTGAACTACTGCTTGCCCCAACATTCTCAAGAGTGCTGTTACAGAACTCTGACTCTTTATATTCAACTCTGCTCTGATTTGAATGTGAATTCTTTCTCATAGACTTGAACACTTGGTCCCCAGCTGGTAGCACCTGTGGGACAGAAGGCATAGCTAACTAACATAGCCCACCAAGAGGATTACATGCTGGTCCTACTTCTTGGCCCAAACTCACTCTCTCCTTCCTGTCTGCTGCTGGTAGGTAACCAGCTGCCCTCTCTAGTACCATGCTGTTCCAATTTAATTTCTGTTGTTATGATAAAATACTCTGACAAAAAGCACCTTAGAAGAGAAAGTTATTCATTTATGTTTACTATTCTAGGTTATAATCCCTCACTGTTGGGAAGTCAGTGCAGGAATGCTATCCATACTACATCCACAGTCCAGAGCAGTGGGGAATGAATGCAATGCTTGCTTGCTTGCTCGCTCGCTCGCTTGCTTGCTCACTTGTGCTCAGCTCCATTCTCCCCTCTAATATAGTTCAGTATCCCCTGCCTAGAGAAGGGTTGCTCTCACAGCAAGCCAGCTCTTTTCACATTGATTAACACAATTAAGATTACCTACCACAGATAAGACTACAGGCCAACATAAGCAAATAATCTCTCACTGACCTTTCTTCCCACGTGATTCTGGGTTGTGTCAAATGCACAATTAAAATTAATCATCATACCTGCCTTGTCTGCTATGATAGACTGTACCCTCTGAACTATGAGCAAAAAATAATCCTTTATCAAGTTGTTTCTGTCAAGTATTTTTGTCTTAGCAATGAGGAAAGCCAGTAATACAGACCAAAGGCATCTGTTTCTCTGTGCCATGATATGCTGCTGCCGTCCCTTTCTTAGGTCCATCATCCATGATAATCTTAAATCCACATATATTTCACAATGTGGACAATATCCCTAACAAGTATTTCATTTGCATTTGAAATGCTGTATAGAATAGCATCTTAGCACACCCTCAGGTAATTTTGAGATATGAAAGAATTAATTATTAACTATTTTTCTGTCCTAATATTAGCACATCAAAGCACTAATTACTTGCATAGATGCCAAGGAAGTTTAAAATATGTTATATATTCTTGGCAAATTTAAACTATAAGAAAATATTATATTTATGCAAAAAGCATTAAAAGCATTGTAAAACAGTATAGGACATGGGCAAAAAGTGTTAATGTCCTTCAAATATCAGAGAATTCAAAGGGAAACAAAGTCTTTTACATTGGAAGTAGTGAGGCACAACATAGAAGAAAATTGCTCTGTGCCCCAGAGTTGTTTGTTAAAAATGAGATTGAAGGACTGGGAAATGTCTCAGTGGATAAAGAGTTTTCTGTGCAAGCACCAGAACATGAGTTTGGATATCTGACACTAACATAAAAGCCAGGTATGACAACATGTTCCTGTAATCCCAGGGATAGAGAGCAGAGAAATGTTGATCCTCAAAGCTCACCCACCAGCTAGTCTTACCAAAGCAGCCAGTTCCAGGTTCTATGAAATGACTTTGTATCAAAAAACAAGAGTGAGAGTGATAGAGAAAAAAGCCAAAAGTTGACCTCTGGCTTCCATATTCACCTGGCATATTCACAGGCAAACATACCTGCACACATAGGCTCATATGCCCCTCCCCTAACACACATACACATACACACACGTACACACACACATACACACACACACATGCATACATACACACACGCATATACACACACACATACACGCACACATGCACACGTACACACACACACATACACACACACACACACGCATACACACACGTACACACACACACAAACACACACATACACACACACACCTCAAAAGGGGGAAGGAGAGGGAGAGAGAGTTATGGGAGAACTATTTACACTTCCACTCTGATGGGCCAATAAAGTTTACCTTGAATCAGAGGACAGAGCTAGCTCTTAGCTGACCAAAATTAGCTTAGAGGTTTTGGAAGACCCAGGACATACAGAGAGACATGGGAAGAAGTAGGGAGAGGCTTAGAAAGATGCACAGCCTTTTGGATCGAGGAAGGAGACAGAGAGGGGATCATTGGTCACTTCTCCACTGTAGCACAAATCTTAAAGGTACTTATTAATAAAAATCAAACCTGAGGCCAGTTATTGGGGTGAATGCTGGAAGGTCAGAGAACCAGGACAAGCCACAGCTAACCTCACCTGGCCAACTTCTCAGCTGGTCCTGTTTCCTCAGACTGGAAGCCTCTGAGTCCTCATCCAGAATGGGTCTCAGCTGAACTGCTGCTAGAAGCCTGAAAGCTTAACCAGCCAAATGCTTAACCAGCCAAAAGCTTAACCAGCCAAATGCTTAACCAGCCAAATGCTTAACCAGCCAAATGCTTTTAGTTTCTGGTCCTCATGCCTTATATACCTTTCTGCTTTCTACCGTCACTCCCTGGGATTAAAGGCTCGTGCTTTCTAGGATTAAAGGTGTGAGTCACCATGCTTGGCTGTATCCTTGAACAGATGGATTTCTGCCTCTGGAATGCTAGGATTAAAGGCGTGTGCTACCACTGCCTATCCTAAGTATCTAGTGGCTTTTCTGTTCTCTGACCCCAGATATGTTTATTAGGGTACACAATATTTTGGGGAACACAATACCACCACATTTCCTCTCTTTTTGTCTAAAATTAAAGAAAGCTTATAACTAATACAAGAAAAACTATATCCAATAAGTATATACAATATACAGTCAAGATTACATTAACAATGTGTAGTCCATTAACATTTGATAGATTCAGACAAAAAACTCCATTATATGTATTAACAATGTCCAGTCCAGTAACATTGATAAACTCAGGCAAAAAATTATCATTACTTATCTTATTTAAAACAAGTAGTTCCTTTTTTAAAGTATTTTTCTTTTCATAATAGATTCAGTAATCGACCTTTTGTCATTTTTATATCTTCCCCTCTTTCTTTTTAGTGTAGATTCAGTGATCTACCCTATTATTTCTTTATTATTTTTATTAATTAATTATTATTAATTTCCTATTATTTCTTTATCTTGTTTCTCAGAATAGACTCAATGATCTATCTCACATCTATATTCTCTTTTTCCTTTTCTTTTTCTTAAACAAAAACTCTGAATCTAATCTCCTTGTTCAGCTTTTTTCCACACCATTAACAATTAACAACTTGTAACCAACCGTCATAAACAATGACAATATCCATAACCCATTAAACAATCAAAAACTACCCAACCCACTTCTTGGGAATGTGGGCGTCTTTTTCTTAAAATTACTTCTTGTTTTCTAGGGGCAAAGACATCTTTAGGGAATCTTGAAAAGAAAATTTTGGGGTTAACTGTCAAGTCCTGTATCATTTGTCCAGTCACTGCATAATGAGAAAGTGCAGGGCTTGTTTCAAGTCCTTGTTCAAATAGTCTGTCAGGCTGGATCATCTCAGCTAGCCATCTCAAAATGTCCTGAGCAGTTTGTAGTCCAAGGTTGATCTTTCCATGGTGTTAATCAGCTTAATGGCTTTACCATAGTCCTTGTGGAATCATCATTGTGGAGTCCTGTCATCTTTTTGAAGATTTCAAAGTCACTGTTAGGTGTGGTCATGGTTCCCTGAAGACTTTTTTTTTTGTGCCTCCTCTGTGGTTTGTAGCAATCACAGTCTGATAAATGTCTGTCTCTCGGAACCATGAACATTCTTCCCTAGAAGACAATATCTTCACAGCAATTTCTACCCACCATTTGTCTTGCCAAACTTTTCCAAACTGACCTTTGCTGATGCTTCCTTGTAACACGATGGTCCTGGCAACTGTTCTCTGAACAAGCAGCTGTAAATCCTTCGTCCCAGGTAGCAGCATCACCGCAGTCACCAACATGATGAGAAGCAGCCAGCAACATGGAGCAGCAGCCACTGCCTCCATGGTCCCACTGCCACCGTTTGTAGCCGGGTCCCGGCCGCAGTTTCTCCTTAAAACTCAGGATCCTCCTGCCTCTGCCTTCTTCAGTGAATCCAACCAGTGTGCTTCACCACAACTGGCCAAGTGAAGCTCCGGTCTGAGCTGGGGCTCACAAGGCCACAGGCAAGTAGCTTTTTCATGAATTCATACCATGAACGTTAGGCACCAGATGTAGCAGGAATCTTAAAGAGTCTTATTAATAAAATCAAACCCGAGGCGAGTTGTAGATGTAACCGTCTTGCTAAATAAGAAACACAGAGCCAATGCAAAGATGAAAGCCCAAGAGGTCAGAGCTAAGAGCCTTACCCTTCACTGCCCCTGCTGTCTTCCTCAGCAAGAGAGCTACTTCCTGTCTGTTTGTCTTTTTTATAGACTTTCTATTCTGCCTTCTCATTGGTTGTAAACCCAACCACATGACCTCTTCGTCACTGCCTGTCTGTATAGACCTCCAGGTCTTCTATGGTTGGTATTGAGATTAAAGGCATGTGTCTCCATGCTGGCTGTATCCTTGGACACACAGAGATCTGCCTAGCTCTGCCTCCCAAGAGGTGGGATTAAAGGCATGCACCACCACCACCCAGCTTCTGTTATGGCTTGCTATTAGCTCTGACCCCAGGCAACTTTATTTATTAACATACAAATAAAATCACATTTCAGCACAAATAAAATATCACCATACTCCACTTCATGTCTGATCAATCAGGTTTTAAACCAATATCTGACTCCTTAGTTTTTATTAATAATAGAATAATTTAAATAACCATTACATCTGGTGCCCAATGTGGGGCACTATTAAACCACACCAAGGTGGTGGACCCTGCACCTCTCTGCCAGTACCATAGCTGGGTTTGTCTCCCTCCTCACAGGCCCTCTACATGAGTCCAGGGTTTTTTCCATTACTGTCTTTCTATAGTAGCCTCCAACTGCTGCCTGCCCCCAGACCCAAATCCCTCTGGGGTTAGCCATCCACCATCAGCCTGTACCCTCACTTCCTGCCACTTGGGCTTTCCTGGACCCCCTCCCTGGGCCACCAACCCAGGCCAGCTCAGCCATCTTGACACTGCTCATAACTGCTGGGGCTTGGACTTTTATTGCTGCTGCCACTGCCACAAGCTGCCAAGGGGCTCAGCCATGCACCACCTACATTCTCTGTACAGCCATGCTGAGCACTGACAGCTAGCCATGGCTGTCCCCAGCTGAGTGTCACCAACACAGCTGGTTAGCTTCACTGTCATCGTCAGCAGATCTGGTGAGATATCTGGAAATTCTTGAAGGAGAAATTAGGTTTAAAGGGGGGATCTTTCCCATGTTAAGAATTAGAAATATCACAATGCTGGGAGTTAGGGCCCTGCTTTGTGCTACTATGGATGGCTTATATGTAGATGAGGGGATAAACCACTTAGCTGGGATTGACATAATGCCAATTATAATTAATATCAGTTTGGCAATTCATATTTTATCCTTAAAAAAAGTGGTTTGACAGCTGTGCCAAATATGAAATTTTGACTGATAAAATGCAAGCCTTAGAAAGACTTACTAATAAAAAGAAGAAAAAGTTGACTGATTAAGATAGAAGCCTTAGAAAGACCTACTGATGAAAATAAGAAAAATATTCAGACACAGATTGAGGAATTTAGACAAGAACCTACTGCATCATTGCATTATGAAATTGAAGAGGAGTGGGCCAAGGTTATTAGAAAACCAACCTTAGTTTATCCAGTTACCATAAAAGAACAACCACCAGATGATAAGCATCCCCAAGGCAATGCAGAAGTTGACTGAAATCCTGTAGAATTTTTAGACTTGAAGAAATTTAAAGAAGCAGTCATTTAACCTTATGTGAAGCAGATGTTAAATTCTTGGACAACTCAGAACAGAATAATTCCACAAGACTAGAAAGACTTAGCTACAGCAATATTAGAAGCTGGCCCTCAGTTACAATGGAAAACATGGTAGAAAGAAAAAGTAGGGTCATAGAACCACAAGGTAGGGCTAAAGGTATGGAAATTTCCCAAGACCAGCTTCTCAATAAAGGTCAGTAAATTGATTTGCAAAGACAGTTTAGATTTGATGATCACACCTTAACACTATGTTGTATAGCAGCTTTGAATGCTTGGAACAGGGTTAAAAAAAATCAGGAAGGAGGACTGAGTCATTTACTAAAATTATAAAATGCCCAAAAGTAGCCTTCACTGATGTTTTACAAAGACTGACTTCAGCTGGAAATAAAATGATATCAGATTCAAAAGTTAAACAAATATTAATTGAATCTTTGGCTTCTGAAAATGCTAATTCAGAATCCAAAAGAGTGATTAGGCCTTTAAAGTCAAGATCAGCACCAATAGATGAATGTATCAGAAATATGGATGATATTGTATCTTATGCTTATGATGCTGCTTTAATAGAAAAAATAAGTTCCAGAAAATTTTATGAAAAATTAGAATGTCAGATGTTTGAATTTTAGTAAACAAGGTCATTTGTGGTAAAAAAGGGATTGTAGGCAAGATGTTCCTAGAAACAATGTTTTTTTCTTAAGGTAATCTAAAAAGAAAGCCTCAGCCTTCTGGACTAAGCAGAAAGTGTGGCAAAGGCCTGCATTGAACTAATGAATGCAGATCAACAAGGGACAGACAAGGCAACCTTTGCCATTGGGAAATACATTAGGGGGCCTCTCATAGGCCCTAATGTCAAATTTTGTTCAATCATTCCCTGTCACCACTGGGGAAGCTCTTCCACAGAGCAATTAAAGGACTAGATGTTGCTGGGTGGTGGTGGTGGCGGCGGCGGTGCATGCCTTTAATCCCAGCACTCAGGAGGTAGAGCCAGGCAGATCTCTGTGAGTTCGAGGCCAGCCTGGTCTCCAAAGCGAGTTCCAGGAAAAAGTGCAAAGCTACACAGAGAAACCCTGTCTCAAAAAACCAAAAGAAAAAAGAAAAAAAAAAGACTAGATATCTGTTGTTAAACTTCTATGGATGTGACCAAAGATAGAACAACTTATATAGACACAAGAAAAAGTTCAGGAGAGAGCAGAAAACAAATATTTTGGCAAACTGCTATAAATGATCAGAAACATAAGCTAAAAATACATATAAATAGCATTGAAGAGGTTTGGTAGACATAGGTGCAGATGTTATAATTTCACCAAATCTTGACATCCAGATTGGCCTCTTCAAAAGATAAATGTTCAGCTTCTTGGGATTGGAACTTTACCTCCAGTAAAACAAAGCACAATATGGGTCAATTGTATAGAGCCAAAAGGACAGATAGGACAATTAAAACCACATGTGGCTAACATAGCAATGAATTTATGGGTACATGATTTGTTGTAGCAATTGGAAAAACACAGGTTAACATTCCTCCAATCTCAGAAACAAACCATAAAATAAAGAATGCTTTTGAGAAAAATGTTAAAAGGTATTATCAAGAACAGTCACAGACTGTTCAGGTTACACACAAACAGGGCACAACAGCTGGTGGTCTTTCAAGGGTACCAAGAGCCCTACATTTAAAATGGTTAACTGACAAACCCGTGTTGGTAGAACAATGGCCTTTGACATCAGAACAATTACAGGCACTAGAACAACTGGTACAAGAGCAGCTAGATGCTTGGAATTCTAGTCTAGTCCTTGGACTTCTCCTATATTTGTCATTTTAAAAAGTCTGGAAAATGGAGAATATTAACAGATTTAAGAGTCATAAATAAGGTGATTCAGCCAATGGACTCTTTACAGCTTGGAATTCCCTTGCTTTCTCTGTTATCTAAAGGATGGTCTGTTATAGTGATTGATTTAAAAGATTGCTTTTTTACTATACCTTTACAAGAAGAGGATACAGAAAAATTTGCCTTCACAGTGCCTACTTATAATAATCCCCAGTCTGTTAAAAGATATCAGTGGAAAGTTTTTCAACAATGGATGTTAAACATCCCCACCTTGTTGCAATATTTTGTACAACAGTCATTAGAAATAAACATTTTCCTCAATCTATAATTTACCATGATATAGATGATATCATACTAGCAGATTCAGATGCAGATACCTTAAAAAAAGTGTTTGAAGAAGTAAATAAAAATCTTTCTTGTTGGGGATTATAAACTGCTCCTGAAATAATACAAAGAGATCTTATTAATTACCTAGGCTATAAGATAGGTTTACAAAAAATTCAAACACATAAAGTACAAATCAGGAGAGATCAATTACAAACTCTTACTAATTTTCAAAAACTGCTAGGAGATATTAACTGGATATAATTCACATTCAGATTAGCTACTCAAAAACTAAGTGATTTATTTCAAAACTTACAAGCCAATAAGGACTTAAATAGTCCAAGAAAATTATCAGCTAAGGCTGAGAGTGAATTGGCTTTGATAGAAGAGAAATTACAGGATGTACTTGTAGATTGCTTAGATCCAGAGTTTGATTGTATCTTGGACATGCTATCTTATACACATTCTCCTACAGGAATTATTAAGCCTCTAGAGAGAAGATAATATCTTAGAAGGGATATTTTCACCACATACAGTAAAAAAATTAAAGACCTATATGGAAAAGGTTTCTCAATTGATTCTGAAAGGAAAGTTGAGACTTTGTCTATTAACAGGAATAGACCCAACAGAAATTGTGGTACCTTTTGTTAATGCTGAAATTGCCTCATTATGGGCAGAAAATGGACATTGGCAAAGAGCTTGAAGTACTTTCTTAGGAGAGATTAGCAACAAATATCCCAAAAGCAAAAGACTTCAGTTTATAAAAGTACTAATTGGGTCCTCCTCACATTGTATGAGGAACACCAATTTCTAGAGCCCTTACATTCTATGTGGATGTAAATAAATCAGGAAAGGCAGGCAATGTAAGTAAAGTGGCTCAAAGCCCTTATGATTCTGTTCAAAAGTCAGAATTATATGCTATTCTCACAGTATTATTAGATTTTTCAGAACCTCTTAATATAGTCATTGATTCTCAATATGCAGAAAGAGTTGTTTTGTACATTGAAACTACTGAACTTATCCAAGATGATTCAGAATTAACTTTGTTATTTATTCAATTACAATAAATAATCAGAAATAGAAATCATCCCTTATATATAACACATGTCAGACCTCATATGAGTGTACCAGGTCTTCTAGCACAAGGTAATGATGAAACTGATCATCCATTGGTAGGAAATGTGCTAGAAACCTCAGAAATTCATAAGAACCACCATGTTAATAGCAAGGATTTGAAAAAGATTTCTCTATCACTTGGCAACAAACCAAGGAAATATCCTACTTGTTCTTTTTATAACCTAACTCCACTACCTGCAGGAAGTAGCTCAAAGGCTACTCAAAGAAATGAAATTTGGTAAATGGATGTGTTTCATTTTTGTAGTTTGGAAAATTAATGTATGTACACCATACCATAGATACATATTTGGGATTTCAATGGGCAACTGCTTTGAGTTCTGAAAAGGCTGATTCTGTAATTATACATTTATTAGAAGTTGTGGTCACAGGTATACCTGTACAAATTAAAACTGACAATATTTTCAGTAAAATGAAACAGTTTTTGCATATTATAATATAAAGCAGATTACAGGAATATCACACAATCCTACAGGATAAGCAGTTATAGAAAAATCTAATTGCACTTTAAAAGATATGCTTAATGAACAGAAAGGGGTAGTAAAGACCCCAAGAGATAGATTTCACAATGTTTTACTAACTTTACATATTTTTAATATGCTGAAATTTATTTGCTTAAGACGAATGTTGAGAGAATATTGACTTGTACAGAAGATATATATTCCTATAGCCATAATATATTCTGTATGAAAAAATAAAATCAAACAGAAAAAGGCAGATTGAGGTAGCCTCGAATACTATGCAAGGAGGCTATAAGGCACCAAGTTGCAGTCACATCTACACCCAAGAAAGTTCCTACACTGAGAAAGCTGAAATCTTGAGAAACTAAAAAAAATAAAATAAAATAAAATAATTATGCAGTTTAGTATGCTGCTATATCAAGAGCTTATAAAATCAAATCACTCTTAAAAGGCTGACATTTCAGTCCTGGTGATTTGCTGCTAAATTTTATGGGTATCTCTTAGATATAGTTTATTAAATTTACTATAAATTAAGTATGTGGTTATGATATTGATCTACATGGGAAACTGAGGCATGAATTGATTAAGAAGCAAAGAGGTTATTTTGACTGGTCAGAATGGCAATACAGAAGCATAAATTCCAGCAGGCCAGACATGTACTCTAGTGTTTGACAAATTTTGAACATATTGCGAAGGTGAAAGCAACAAATACAGATGGAATCACATTGGTTGTCTCTCAGGACTCTAAATTTGTGCAAACATGGTGGCAAATTGTCCTGTAAAAAAGCTTAAGATCTGCATTGGACAGTTCCTTGAAAGGAAAAGGGAAAGAAGGTACTGAGAAAAGAGAATTAGAGGTACAGTACATCTTGCCACCATCTACCAAATCAGAATGATCCATTTTCCTGTAAATCATGGTGTCAGCATACAAAGCAAAGGATGTACCAAGTCTTAGCCTAGGTGTTTTCAATATGTGCTAGGGAAAAACTTTACATATTTTAAATGCTAATAAGAAAGGAACAACTGCTGTGGATAGACATTGGATAGTTAAAAAAAAAACTGCTGAATTAAATCAACCTGTGTACTTTAAAGATGCATTGACCTCAGAATGGAAACCAAGATATGTGGTACTTTGGGGAAGAGATTTTGCTTTTGTTTCCATATGATAAGAAAAGCTACAGATACCATAAAGAGTGATAAAGATTAGATTAAAATAGGAGAGACCCCTTGATTAGGAGAGGTGATAGTTCATCAAACAGCATGGCCTTTCAATCTAAACTAACTTATAAGACTAACAAATGTCTTTCATTTAATCAGATATAACCTGCCAAAAAGGGAAACTCCCCTAAGTGAGGGTTGGGGCAGGGTTTTGTTTTTGTCTTCCCAGGAGAATAAAAGCATCCAACTAAGGAATCTGAAGACCACTGGACAAATAAGACATCTAAAGAAGAAGGGAGAATCATCCAGAGGAAATGTCCCAAGAAAAAGAGTAAATTGGCCTAATTGTATAGCACACTTACAACAGGATAAAATTTCATAAATCTTCCCAAATGTTAGTTTCTGCTGTTCTCTGAAGACATATCAGGCAAATGGTTTTTCTGTAGTCCCAGTTCAACTAAAAATTAAAACTGACTTTGGAGCTGGAGCATGACTCTCTCCTTCTCTAAACCCAAGCATGCTAGCTAAAGGAAAATCCAAAATCTCTGTCTCATGTCAGAAGAGACACCTGATATGGGACAGAAGAAGAACCAAAATTAAGGAACTATTCTATTGCCACTAATCTCATAATCTTTTGGTTTTATTTTTGACATTTTAAAGCTTGTCTTAAGGTATAGATATTATCTCCAAATTTATCATATATATTTAAACCTTCTGTTATGATACTAATGGTCATATAGAGTACTAACTATCTAGAAATAGGCTTCATCTACTTTCCTATATGTGATTTTGGGCTCAAGTCTGAATCAGATAACTAGGAACTAAGTTTGTTTACCCTGGATGTATTTAATAGATTGTGATCTGAGAGATATTGCATAGGACATTTAAAATGTTTAAGTTTTCTGTAATGAACCATGATCATTCCTAACAGCAACCTTTGAAGTCTCCAAAAGATGATGGGGCCCCACAAAGACAATTCCATGTGGATTGTGGTAATGCCACTAAACTGACAAACACCATCCCAAGATCAGCTTTGGATTACAGACTTCTCAGGACAATTTCAAGGTGGTTAGCTACGATGGTCCAGCCTCATAGACTAAAGTCCAGCCAGGACTTTAGATAAACCCTGCACTTTCCCATCACACTGAAACTGAACAACAGCTAGCTCTCCCATTGACCATTATCTCAATTGTCTCAGGGTCCCCCAAAGATGTCATTACCCCCAGAAAACAGGAAGTAATTTTAAGAACATGATACCCAAACTCCAAAAAGGTGGAGTAGGTGCTTTCTGGTCATTCGGTTGATTATGGATAGTTATCATCATTTATAGGGGTTAATTACAAGTTGTTATTGGTCAGTATGCTGTCCAAATTGGACAAGTAGGACACAAAGAAGGCTAATGCCAAACTTTGCCACAGTAAGGTACAACAGTCCTTCAAAAATTCCTGCTTCACAAAATATCTGTCAGATGTTCTAGGCCTGTAGGCAGAAGATGGATGTCCCAACATTGCAGAGGAACCTTGGGGTGACTGTCCAGGCATCCAGATGTCTCTGTCATTTCTATATTCTTGGAAGCTGCTTGCTCTGCACTTCCTGTTTAATCAGGTAATATTGTATCCTTCTTGGGTCTCTGATGGTGCTGAAGATTAGATAGTTATATTTACAGTTTTTCATAGTTATGATAGAAAGTAAATCAGGTACAAAACTTTGGACTCTCCAAGATAGGATAGATAATGGAGTATTTTCTCTGAATTTGCCAAATACTAACAGACTTGACATTGTGAATGTGTTTCTTATTTGATAATTGTTCTTACTGTATATAGTTTTACTATGTTAGAATTAAAACCTTTCTTTTTTTATTTAGACAAAGGGAGAGGAATGTTACAGGAAAATTGTTTGTACTGCCGCCTTGCTGTACCAATAAAGTTTACCTTGACTCAGAGGGCAGAGCTAACGATTTGCTGACCAAATTAGCCATAGAGGTTTTGGTGGACTGAGGACATATAGAGAGACACAGAAAGGCGTATGGAGGGGTTTAGAAAGATACACAGCCTTTTTAGATCAAGGAAGGAGACAGAGAGGAAGTCACTTACTTGTCTCTTCTCTACCACTTCTCTGATCAATCATGTTTTAACCTCATATCTGACTTCCAAGTTTTTAATAATAAAATAATTTAGATAATTATTAGAAGAGAGAAAGAGAAAGAGAGAGTAAATTATATCATCTTGAGACTATAGCTCAATTGGGATAGTACTTAACTAGCATGCCTGTGGTCCTGGATTCAGTTCCTAGAACCATTAAAAAAATAAATAAATCAGTGTCCATACTAGAGGAGGAAAAATCAAAACCACCATGAAGAATTTCCAAAATCACACTGTTCTTTCCATTGCCTAGAAGACCAAAACTCTGCCCCCCCCCCTTATGAGAAACTAGGCTAGAGCCTAGTTATATTCTAGCAAAGAATCCAGATGCACTCTACCTGTGCAATGAGGCTAAATTTAAAAGCTCACTCATCATCAGAGAATCTTCCTCCTGCAATAGATGGGGACAAATACAGGAACCACAACTGGACAGTGTGCATAGCGTGAGAGACCTTGGAACTCTGTCCTAAATGGGATGTCTCCAACAAATCCCTCCACTCCATGCTCAGGGAACTATGCAGAGGAGGAGGCAGAAAGACAGTAAAGGCCAATGGAGATGGAAGACACCAAGGAAACAAGGCCTTCTAGACACGATGGGACTGATACACAGAGACTGTGGCAGCATGCACAGGACCAGCACAGGTCTACACCAAATGAGGTCCCAGCACTGAGAGTGGGAGTGGACACAGCCCACATCACTAACCCAGAAGCTATCTGCAACCAATAACCGCTCACAAAGGAAAAGGTCGTTTTCTCCAACTGAGTCTTTTTTTGTTTTTGTTTTTCTTTTGTTTTGTTTTGTTTTTTGAGACAGGGTTTCTCTGTGTATCTTTGTGCCTTTCCTGGAACTCACTCTGTAGCCCAGGTTGGCCTTGAACTCACAGAGATCCGCCTGGCTCTGTCTCTAGAGTGCTGGAATTAAAGGCATGCGCCACCACTGCCCAGCTGCAACTGAGTCTCACTGGGTATATAAACCACACTTAATGACAGGCCCCCATGTCCAGCAGTACATGGCCAACATAAAACAAACTCAATCATACTTTGGAGGGTTTTCTTCATTTTGTTTTGTTTTGGCTCATAATACTTTGTCAGGGTGTGTTTCTGTGTTTGGGGGATTATTGTCTGTTTGTTTTTTACCCTACAGGTCTTTTGCTTATATATTATGGTTTCCAATTTTGTGTCTTTATGGGATGTCAGTGTGTGCCTGTGTGTGTGTGTGTGTGTGTGTGTGTGTGTGTGTGTGTGTGTGCCAGTGTGTGTGTGTGTTGCTTGTGCTTTCTCTTTGGTTTTTTTTTTAATGTCTGTTTTCTAATGAGTGAGAAAGCAAGAAAGGGCTTGATTTGGAGAGACAGGGAGGATCAGGGAGGAGTTGTGGCAAAGGAAACCATAATCAGAATGTATTATACGGAAAAATCTATTTTCAATATTAAAAAGGTAATGAACTAATTTCTTGGTGGGAGGAAATTTTGAGACAGTCTAACATTGCATCTGCAGAACAGCTATTATTGATTATTCTCATGCAGGTCTTCAGTGAAAGGGATCAGCAAGTGAGACAGAAAGAACTAAAAATGTGCAGTTTGGAGAGGAAAAGGTCATTTGAAAGCTTAAGGTTGTAGCCAAAGCATGTGCTGAAAAAGACTGTAATCCTTAGAGATTAGCACCATTATTGTGAAGCCTCTCTTCTGCCCTAGAACAATAGGAAAGGTTCCCCGGGGGTGGGGGGGGGAAGGGGAGCAAAAGTCCACCTAACAAATGCCCCACCTGTGAACAGGGAGACCTAATGGGGTTCCCACAGTGACTAAGTAACTACCTGGAGAAGTTTAAAACCAGTGTCAGCATTCAGAAGCTGCTACAAATGTGGTCCAAGGAGGCCAGGCTCTATCCTAAACTGGAAGCAGAACTTGGCAACATCATCTGCCTGGTACTGGGTTGGGAGGCACAAAACATATAAGATGGTGGGGGTCATAGACTCCTCCACTGTTTCAGAGAGCTACGGAGGCCAGGCAACAGAGAGCAGAGTCAGAATCTCCACAAAGATGCCCTGAGAACTCACTGCATGAGGCTGTGAGGGTAAATTCTGGGATGTGGTGGAGACCCCAAGATGTCAGAGATGCCAGAACCATGATCTGTCTACCAAGGAGGGCTGCACACAGAACATTGGAACCAGCCCAAGAGAGAGATGTATGTTGTAGGCAGCAAAGGGGGAGGAGTGGAGAAGATGCCTGAGTCCTTTGCAACTGTTGTAATTTCATCAGGGTCCTCAGCTGCCAGACGTGGGGCTACAGAATTTTGTGTTTCCCCTGCCTATTTTCAGTCCTGTTTTAGTCCTCACTCTGCCCCTACTCCTGCCTTTTGTAACTGGAATGCAAATTTTGTATCATTGTATATTAGAAGTATATGATTTGCTTTCATTTTATAGGAAGTGGGTCATAGTTAAGATAGTGTCTCATATCTCAGAAGAGACTTCAGACTTTGGACTTTTTAGTAGTGTTTCAACTGTTAAGAATTATGAAGATTTTTGAAGTTGAGCTAAATGAATTTCACATTCTGAGATGGTCATGACTTCATGGGTGCCAAGGGCAGAGGTTTGTGGCTTGCATTCAAAATGTTCCTCAAAGGCACAGTGTGGAACACGTGATTCCTCATTGATGACACCTTTTGGAAAATAATGGAGCCTTTGTGAGGGAGAGGCTTGCTGAAGAAAGTATGTCACTAGAGGGTAGACCTTGAAGCTTTGTAGCTGAGCTCTACATCCAGTTCTCTTTGTGCTTCCCGAGATCACATAATGTGACAAGCAGGCCTCGTGTACCTGTCACCATGCCTTCCTCGCCATGATGTATTCTGTCCTTCTGGAAACCTGGACCAAAATAAACACTTCTCCCTAAATTGTTTGGGCCAGGGTATTTTATCACAGCAACAGAAGGGAAAATAAGGACTGACTACCCATACACAGAGTCAGCTCAACGGCCTCATTAAAGGCATTCTCAAGCCAATTTCCCTGGAGCTGAGTCCTCAAAATACCCACGTCAGACCTGTCTGATGCCAAAGATGTGCAATGGAACAAAAGCCAGAGTAGAAAGGGAGATCTGGCCTAATTGCCATACCAACAGTTAAAATATCTTACCGAGTCAACTTCACAAACGCAGGGACCCGTGTGACACATTGCCAGGGCTCTCTTCAGAGACCCAGATAGGGCCTGATCAATTTGTCTTCCTGCAAATCTCCTTCTGGTTACTGAAGCAAGTAGGAAGTCAACCCTGTCTGTATGAAGCAGATAATACAAGATCTGGTTGAATTCTGCTCCCCAGAGCGTGTTAGCCAATATCTGTTCTGTGTTGACACTACCTGAACAGCCATTATCTTTTCTATCTGCAGTGCCTCTGAGGGAAAGGGGAGACCTGGTGGCTTCTAGTTGGTCTTGGAAGTAGGACACATATGTACTTATTTGAAAATTTGTATGAGATATTTTTTACTGATTCTTTTAAAGATATATATTGTGGGAAATCCTCTTGCCTATTTGGGATAAGCAGACTACACAGTGAGAAAGTATAGAAGTTGGGCATCTTAGAGTTTAGTTTGCTTTAAGATTTGAAGTTGGCCACTGCCAGTGGAGGGCTGGTAGACTGGAGAGGAAAGATCATGAGGATTCTTCATTCTGGCTCAAAGTTCTTCCCTTTGTCTTCTAGCTCCCTGCAGGCAGACCTGTGGTCAGTCCAAGAGGAAATCGGCCTAATGAAATCCATCCATTCCCTGGGAGTGGAGAAGACCAAAATCAGAGGCTGAGATTTTGATGCCACACTCAGAAGTTAGGATTGTACCCTGAAATCTATGGGGGTTTCTGGTGATCAGCCTGGAGTCTGACAAGAGAAAAGCTTCATGATGGGGTGGCTGGGGTGACCCAGGAAGGGCCCAGGAGATCCTACTGGACAGTCAAGGGTCTGTTTCCCTGGTCAAGAAGAAAGATGGCAAAGCACTGACTGGAGACAGGTACCACAGCATGAGGACCAGGGAACAGGGAAGTGCACAGAGGGAGAGAAGCATCACTCCTCTTCAACCCAGCTTCCCTGCTTCCAGAACAGTGCCCACTCTCTATTCTGTGTCTACCTTCCTGAGACAATCACATAGCACATGCCATTGAGGCCATGCTCTAGCCCTGCTACACAGACTTATTCAGCTTCCAGGGACAGCTGAGGTCAAGGAACACGAAGGGTTCCTAAAGACAGGCAGGAGCAAAGTGGGGACTTTCCAGTGTCCAGCTGTCTGTTCTCTACAAGATGATCAGAATCCTGTTCCAAATAGATTGCATCGTCTGCCGCTGAAGTTTCTCTATGTTCTAACAATATTAAACAGGCTAAGCAACTGCAGTCTGCAGTGCCTGCAGGAGTCAGGCCTGTCTGGGTTTCTTAGCCTCCCCCAGGCAATTTCCTGTCAAGCTAGACAAGCTTCAGAACTCCCCTTAATGTACCTGTTAGACTCAGAACTGCCTTCTCTGCCTGATTAATTTCCCAAGGGGACCAATCTGCTTGTTTTAGAACCTTCCTGCTTCAGAGCAAGAGCTGAGAAGATCCATCTAGATCAAGAGGGATCAGGGAATGAGCCAGATGGGGCATCCTCTGAAAGACACAGAGCAGTATTAATAAAACCAACAAAAACAAAAACCCCAGGCAACAACCACAAACCAGGGAAATAGATCTAGTTGAACCTACCTTTCAGACAAGTTTTCACAACCACTAGTAGCATAAGAAGAAGGGTCATATTTTCTGATTAAAAAAAAAAAAACCTTATCTAACATTTTCATCTACACGCAGAGTGAATCCGTAGCATTCTTCCAAATAAAGTTACAGATAAATAGGTGATTGAACGATAAATAGATGATAGATTAACACACAAGTGCACATAACAGTCTCTTTATAAAAGAATGACATGTATGTGACACTCTAAGGGCATTTAAAATTTTTTATTATTTTTCATTTACTTATTATTTTAGGGGTGTACAAGTTCCACGGCATGCATGTAGAGTCAGAGGATAACTTTTGGGAGCTGGTTATCTACTCTTTGGATTTGAGGTATTAGACTCAGGCAGATCATTACATCTACATGGCAAATACCTTTATTGCTGAGCCACCCTGCAGCCCTCTAAAATTATCTTAAACACGCATCCTCACTGCAAGCCATTACTAGAATAAACACCATCATAATCTCATGTCTGGTCACTTTAATAAAACACCAAAGTCCAGGGAGGGCAACTGACTAATTTAAGGTCACATAGCAGTTCAGTCCAGCACATAACTCTTACATTCTTGCTCCCAGATCTGTATTTATTTTCTAACGCACCAAGCCACTGCCTTTTCCAGTGATGAGGAGATGGGGAACATTTAAGGATCAAATTGAGGAGGTTTTTATTTCCATCCCCATGTAATATGTGATTCCAGGCAATGTATTTAACTTCCCTAAGACTCAGGCCTCATCTTAATAATGAGAATAACCCACTCTAATAGTTAAGTAAAATAATATATATTAATATTAATAAAAGCAGGCATGCCAAAATACAACACAGTTAATATTGTCACTACACCCTTCAATTAAAATACTCATAGATATGTGGTGAGGTCTGAAAGGCTCATTTTCACTCAGCTGTTCATTTACTTTTTTTTTTTTTTGAGACAGGGTTTCTCTGTGTAGCTTTGGTGCCTGTCCTGGATCTCGCTCTGTAGTCCCGGCTGGCCTCAAACTCACAGAGATCCGCTTGCCTCTGCCTCCCGAGTGCTGGGATTAAAGGCGTGTGCCACCAACGCCCGGCTCATTTACTTTTTATTTGGCGGAAATGGCACTCATACCTTGACACCATGTGGAGGTAAGCGCAACTCTTGGGAATTGGTACCCAACCTTGTTGAGGCAAAGTTCTAGTTCCTGACATGCTGCATGCTCCTATCAGCTGGCCCTTGAGGTTTGAAGTGACTCTCGTGTCTCTGTCTCCAACCTCTCCACAGGAATGCTGGGATTACAGGTACTTGCTACTTCATCAAGATTTTTACGTGGGTTCTAGGGATCAAACTCCAGTCACCAGGCTTGCATGGCTGCCACTTTTACCCTCTGTGGTGTCCTTCTGGTCCCATCTACACTCAATTCTAAGTAGAAAATCAAAAAATGTAAACCCTTCGATTTGTAGGATGATACAATGAAGTGACACAAATTATCCATAAGGAAGCTGATGCCTGAATGGGTACACTTCCTTTCTCTGTGCTTTCTTAGGTGAACTTCACAGCCTTAAAGGACGAGAGCTTTCCCTGAGCATAGTGACACACACCAGTGATCCTAGACCCTTGGGGACTGAGGCAGGGGCATCAGAAATTCAAGGATAGCCTTTGCTACGTAGCAAATGTGAGGCTAGATTGGGCTATCTAGAAGAAGAAAAAAGAAAAGACGAAACTTAAAATTTCCCAAGCTTTTTCAGAAGATACAAAGTTTATATAAGGATCGCCACCATTTAGGTGAATTACAACTCACATCTCTTGACTCTTTCTCTAAGTCTACTGTATTAGTAAGTCCTATGACACCCCTACAGTTTGAACCTGGCCAAGTAGAACCAATGACCTCTACTGACCCCTCCTTGTCTCTCATCAGTCCTCTCAGAATATAGCAATGGGATCTCCAAAACATACTATGCTCCTTCTTGCTCCAACTTTTGAGTTTGTTGAATTGCTTCTCTAGAATATAGCTTTCAAACTTGATTGAATATTGGAATCACGTAAAGAACTTCCAAAAATACTAATACTTGACTCCTGCCTTCGGGGAGTATGAGTTAGTTGGTCTGGGATGCAGCCTGGCTCTTTTTTCGGAGCCTCTCAGATGATTCTAAAGTGCAGCCAAGGAGTCAAACCTCTGATAGCTGACAGAGAAATCTATCCAATCCAGAGGGAAGGGGGTTAGAAGCTGAGGAGTGTGGCACAGGCAGCCCTTTTTGTGGGAAACCTTGTCGGTGCATCCTGAAGATGTATTGAGCACATCTCCCTCTGCTCCCCCAAATGGCCGCTCTACAGTTCTTCCTGAACTGACTTGTATCCATCTGTTCAACTCTTCACTGTGAGCTCTGGAGAGCAGAGTTCCCTTTTCTGCACTCCCTGCACTGCCAACAGAAGGCGCTCAGCAAGCGCTGCTCACACCAAACCAACAGGGCTTGTTCCTTCTATTTCTCTGGCCGAAGTTTCCAAGTGAGAGCCAATTTTTCCAAGAAGTCCTGACTATGATTCAACAAAAGGAACACTTCAAGGACACTCAAAAGCTATCTGGTGACAGAACCAGCCCCCATCAATAAGTTAGAAACAGGTGTGAGGCAGCTTTGGTTGGTTTATAACTTTCAAAGTATTCTTTCTAGGGCTCCTCGTGTGTGAATATAATTAAAGCCACTGCATATTACCCGGTCCATTGTGCCTGGTCCTGGTCCCTGCTCATTGTTCAGATAAGACAAGACTGATGAATGTGAATATGTCTGAACTTAAGGCAGGCAAGAGATAATGGAAACGACTGATTGGAAAGTCCTTATCAACTCAAGAGAATGCTGAGATACACAAAGCAAGAGGACAGCCCGCAAACCTGTCTTCCAAAGTCATGAAGTTGAACAGCAGTGGCTGCAAACTCTGCAGGCTTCTTCTCCCTGCTGCTGCTCACAGGTCAGCACCAGGAAACCAAGAGCTCAGGCTCTGTAACTCAGCTGCAGCCCCCGGTTCCTGGTGAAGGGAAGATGCATATGCAGCCCATGAAACCCAAGGTTATCTTCATTGTTAATAAGCTTCAAAAAGATAAAAATTACATATGCTAGTTGTTGATGCTTTCTACAGCTTGGGCATGGCTCTCCCTCTCAGACCTCTGTTCTCTGTTTACACCCTCTCCTCAATTCCTGAGGTACTCTGGCTCTGAATCTGCAAGAACCCATCTCCTCCGAGCCCCAGGCTCTACTCACTGTTTCATAGAGACTTTTGCAAATGCGAGAAAACTATTGTTACTATCAACTGTGTTGAAAATACTCATCATTTTCCTTTTTGTAATTACTGCTATTTGGTTGCAATAAAGGAAGCTTTAATCTTCAGTGTTCTTCCCATTGCTGTTGTGACCAGGTGGCAGGGACTTCAATGTTCCAGTCCATTCTTAGAATGAAGCAACACATCCTTGGAGAGTGCATTGGTCAAAGGCTTCAGTTAAGGCAGTGTAGTCATGGAAGGCTATGACCCTAGAGCTGGAGGATCTGGGCTTGGAGCTCATTCATATTCTCTACTTAGGAACATTTGGCATGAGTCATGCTTCAGTCATAAAATCTATAAACCTGTGTGAGAGACCAGGGAACACCTAAGACTGTGTTGAGCATTGGTGTGCGTCCCAACATGAGTAAATCCATTGCCACTCTTCTTCTTCCAGCCTATAACATTCATCCTTCTAGAAAGCACCATTGTTTTCTCCCTTGCCACTGTTTAAATTTACTTAAAACTGGGGTTTTTTTTAATATTATTGCCATGTTGTTTAAAATGCCCATGGCATTTCTCTTTGAGTCTGTCCTTCGGTCTCTGTTGTTCCAAGACTGTGGAGACTCTGTCCTTTGGAAGTTTCAGAGCTATCTAGTTAATCCTCTTGGTTTTCATTGATTCTCAGTTGGTTCTTTCTTTAACTTCAGAAGGCCTATAGCTCTCCCATCAAGTCTTACAACAGGTAGAAAATTATTACGTCTCCTTTCAGTATTTTATTTACACTTTTGAAATATTTAATGGATGTTTTAAAAATCATAATTACCATGTCTGGTATTATATTATTCTTTGGTATTTTAACAGAAGATTCACTCCAGGGAGTTTCCACACTTAAAATCATTTTCAGAACATGAGATATTTCCCTAAGCCAGGAATAAAACAAAAAATTCTGGCAAATCAAACACTGGAATAAACTGAAGAGGGTTCTACAGCGTAGGACAGAAGGGAGAAGTTTATATGTTAGATTCCTTCTATGATATAATAGCAGAAAATGGACATGGGCTGTAGTAAGTTGACATGTCAGTGAACTTTACCTTGGAGGGTCACTCTAACTCAGATTCTGTTTCTCTTCAGCCAGGACACTCTTGGAAGCTGTTTCCTGCCCAGATGTCATGAAGTAGCATGTTCCATAGATGGGATTTCAGGGGGAAAATGCAATGGGAAAGCACCTTATTATGAAGAGCTTTGTAGAGCCAAGGTCTAGAAAACTTTGCCTATGGATGTTTCATCAAAGCTCTATAGGTGCTAGAATGGCTGAATTTGTGTTCTGAAATTTTCAAGATTTATTTTACAGTGACTTCCTGTCATTTGAACCTTGACCCACCTCTTTTTCATAGGTTCATCTGGAACACTTCACATCCTAATGGGCACATCCTAATCACCAAGTCATACATACACATCCTAACATCAGGGGTTAGAGAATGGTAGGAAATGGCTAGGAAAACAGTCATTGATACACACAACAGAACAGAAAACCATGTTGGTAGTTTGTACATTCACACATAATCAATAAGCACCCATGTACCATCCCCACCACATATGACTCTACCTTTTCATTACAAGGAACGTTGATAATCTTTCAATAGCCAAAGAGCACCTTCAATCCTCTTAGTCATACAAGCATACTTCCATTCAAAAGATGCTTCTAGGAGATGATAATGTACCTCAGTTGGTAGAAAGCTTTCTTAACACACCTGAGGCCCTGGGTTCATCTTTGGCACCATAACAGATGCTTCTAATATACCACTTTATATTTAAATTACTAACTTTTAAATAAAAATGTAATTAGATTACTAGCAATAAAATTATTTGAGGGGGACAAGAATTAGGCAAGAGCCAAGGTAAACAGGATTGGAGATTCAGGTCTATTGCCAAAATTTCAAAGAAGTGTGTGTGTGTGTGTGTGTGTGTGTGTGTGTGTGTGTAAAATGTGCACTGTTGGGTATTTTTTTGTTAAAATATCACTATGCTAAACAGAAATTGGGCAAAGATTCCTTGTATAACAAAGGGACATGGGTAAGTGCACCAACAAGTACAAGAACACAATGGTTGGTCAAACCATAAAAAAGCAGGGCAGAGCACTTCCTAAATATAATACCAGTAGCACAGACACTGAGAGCAACGATTAATGAATGGGACCTCCTGAAACTGAGAAGCTTCTGTAAGGTGAAGGACACAGTCAATAAGATGAAATGGCAGCCTACAGAATGGGAAAAGAACTTTACCAACACCACATCTGACAGAAGGTGATCTCCAAAATATATGAAGAACTCAAGAAACTAGACAGCAAAATATCGAGTAATCCAATTTTTTAAAAAAAAAAATGGGGTGCAGATTTAAACAGAATTCTCAACAGAAGAATCTCAAATGGCCGAAAGACATTTAAGGAATTGTTCAACATCCTTAGTCATCAGGGAAATGCAAATCAAAATGACTCTGAGATACCATCTTACACCTTTCAGAATGCTAAGATCAAAAACACTGATGACAACTTACGTTGGAAAAAGGGGAACACTCTGGAAATCAGTATGGCAATATCTCAGAAAATTAGGAATCAACCTACCCCAAGACCCAGCAATACTACTGTTGAGTGTATACCCAAAAGATGCTCAGTCACATCCCAAGAACATAGGCTCAATTATGTTCATAGCAGCATTATTCCTAATAGCCAAAACCTGGAAACAACCTAAATGCACTTCAACCAAAAAATGAATAAAGAAAATGTGATACATTTACACAATGGAGTTTTACACAGCAGTAAAAAAACAATGTCATCATGAAATTTGTAGGGAAATGGATGGAACTAGAAAAAAAATCATCCTGAACGAGGTAACCCAGACCCAGAAAGACAAACACAGTAAGTATACACTCACTCATAAGTGAATATTAGATGCAAAGCAAAGGATTACCAGGCTACAATCCACAACTCCAAAGGAGCTAGGTAAAGAGGAGGACCCTAAGAGGGACATGCATGGATTGCCCCAGGAAGGGAAAAGGGTTAAGATCTCCTGGGTAAACTGGGAGGCCGGAATAGAGGGGAGGGGATGGCAGTGGGGAACATAAGGAATTGAGATGGCCAAGTTGGGGGAGGGAAGGAGAGGGAGAGCGTTGAAAGAGATATCTTGACAGAGTGAACTATTAAAGGGTTAGAAAGAAATCTGGAGTTAGGGAAATTCCCAGGAACTCACAAGGATGTCCCCAGCTAAGACTCATAGCAATGGTGGACAGGGTACTTGAACTAGCCTTCCCCTGTACTCAGATTGGTGTCTACCCTAATTGTCATCATAGAACCTATATCCAGTGACTGATGGAAGCAGATGCAGAGACCCACAGCCAAGCACTTGGCCAAGCTCCTGGAGTTCAGTTGAAGAGAGGGAGGAGGGATTATAGGAGCAAGGGGGGTCAGAATCATGATGGGAAAAACCACAGAGAAAATTGACCTAAGCTAGTGGGAGTTCATGGACTCTGGACTGACAACTGGGGAGCCTTCATGGGACCACACCAGGCCCTCTGAATGTGGGTGATAGTTGTGTGGCTTGATGTGTTTGTGGATCCCCTGGCAACAGGACCAAGACTTATCCCAGGTACACAAACTGACGTTTAAAGCCCATTCCTTATGGTGCAATGCCTTACTCAGCTGTGATGCAGTGGGGAGGGGCTTGGTCTTGTCCCAACTTGGTATGCCAGCCTGTGTTGACTACCCAAGGGAGGCCTTACCCCCTATGAGGAGAAGATGGAGGTTGGATGGGGGAAGGTTGGGGGAGCAGGAGAAGGGGAGGGAAGGGGAATAGGGATTGGTAAGTAAAATGAAAAAAATTAAATAAAACACACACACACACACACACACACACACACAAAGCAGGGCAGTTCCTTGAGACCTTGGACAGAAAAAAAGGGGGTGAGCTGCAGACAAAAGGGAAATCTAGTTGAGAACAGACTTAACAGCTATAGTCATTCCCTATTGCTGCTGCAATGAATTAACCACAAATTGGACTGCTTCTAACACTAACTAGTGCTTGACCTTCTTGGAGGGTCAAGGGTCAAAATGGGTCTCATTTGCCTAAAATCAAGGTGTTATCAACACTGCATTCTCTCTGGAGGCTCTAGGTAGAACCCAGTACCCGTCCCTTTTCAGCTTCTAGAGGCCACTATCTTTCTTTGGTTCCTAAAACTTTCCTCTGTCTTCAAGGTCAACAAGAGCAAGTTGGGTCATTCCCACATCATTTAATTTTGACATGCCTCCATCCTAATCTTCTACATTTATTCACCCCTATAATTACTTTGGGGCTACCCCTATAATCCAGGATAATCTTACCTCAGGGTCAGATAAATTAGCTCCTTATCCATGAAAATTAACATAGCTTCTGGCATGGACATGTTGGTATGGGGAGGGAGTTCCATTATCCCAGCTCTGACAACACTGTGAGAAGAAGAAAGAAAGAAAGAAGGAAGGAAAGAAGGAAGGAAGGAAGGAAGGAAGGAAGGAAGGAAGGAAGGAAGGAAGGAAGGAAGGAAGGAAGGAAGAAAGGAAGGAAGGAAGAAAAATAAGCAAGCTGAAAGGAATGATGTATGAGAGGACATAACCCTTATGTGTAGGGTGAGAAAATGGAAATGCTCAAGTGTAATTCTAGAGTGATATTAAATTGAGAATTATAAATTAATATGACTTTACAGATTAGCTGCACGAAGGAACTATATCCATCAGAACATGCATTATGGTCTGACTCCTAATCATCCATAATGTCCCCCATTGAAGAGGAGGAAGACATGTTACCCTCTCTGTATCTGCACATTAATTGGAACAAAACTCAGGACAAGAGGTTACTTAATGTACTCATCATTCAAGGAATAACTCAAGCACCACGGTCCTTAGGAAGAGGCTCTCCCCTACTCGTCAGCAAAATTAATTTCTCTTCCTTGGAGCTCTTTCCTGGTGCTAGCCTTTCTAGCAGTACCGATCATTCTGTATTGTAATTTCCTGTCTTGCGTCTGTCTCTCCTCCTGGATGATGAGGTCCTTTTGAGGACACAGTGTGACTTCTGTATCTTTGTATTCTATGCACTGATCATAGCAGCTAACATAAAGAAGATCCAATGTGTGTATTGAAAGAAACCCTGTGAGTTGAACTGAAAGTGTGCCGAACTCCAGTCTTCAGGAGAGGTGAGAAGGTGGCATTTAGGGAATAAAGCTGAAGGAGAGCAGCTTTCAAATTAGAATACTGAACACTAAATCTCTACTTCCTGCAGATGCTGTTGAGGGGGGGAGACAAGAAACTAATAGGAACTAGGAAGTGGAGGAGACTTCCCTCTGATTGACTGCAGATTAGAAAAGCAAGGTCAAAACACAGACAAGAGAGTTACCTGCTATGACTTTATACATTGTCAACCACGACCAGCATACAAATGAATGCTAGAGGGGGAACAAACAGTTTCTGGAAGTGGGCAGGAATGTTTAAAAAGATAAAACTTTCAACCTGTGATGCATTTTAGAAGAATGGTTCTAGACACAATTTATTCTGAAATACTTTGTAGGAAAAAAAAAAAGTCTAACACTTGCTGACTAACAGGAAGAAGGGAAAATGAGAATTGCTGTCATCCTCTGAAACCATAAAATCAATTGCTTCACCAACGTCAAGTAGAATCAAAAGGAGGATAGAAAACTCTAAAGTAGCTGTCTGAGTCAGTGTTCTATTGCTGTGAAGAGACACCATGGCCATGGCAACTCTTAGAAAGGAAATCATTTAATTGAGGCTGGCTTACAGTTCAGAGGTTTAGTCCATTATCATCATGGTGGGGAGCATGGTGGCATGCAGGCAGACATGGCGCTCAAGAAGTAGCTGAGAGTTCTATATCCAGATCTGTGGGCAGTAGAAAGAGAGAGCCACTGGGCCTACCTTATGCTTTTGAAACCTCAAAGAGAGAGAATGGAAATGCTCAAGTGTGATTCTAGAGGGAATCACATTTCCTCTAACAAGGCCACAACTCCTAATCCTTCTCAAGTATTGCCACTCCCTGATGACTAAACATTCAAATATATGAGCCTATAGGATTCGTTCTTATTCAAACCACCACACTGACTATCTGCAAGAAGACAAAGAACAGAGGGGTCAAGATGTGGATGTATAACACAACAGGCCTTCAAAATTTTTTCCTTTACATGCAGGCCTTCTACTTCTCCCTCTGTAGATATGAAGTGTGTGGGTAATGTGTTCTGTGCATGCTAGCTGTTGAGCTGAGAAAATATAAGATGAGTGAAGAGCTAAACTTAAATTTCAATCTTGATAATGATGGAACACAATTTGGCAATATCACATTTCTCATTAAGTTCTGTTTCCACTATTGCTAAAAGTAGCTTTCTTATTTCCTATTTGAGGACCAAGAAAGTTATAGAAAAGAATTAGTAAGTCTCCAGTTTTCTTCTCCTACTCATTATCCAGTATCATGAGAAACTCTATTAGGCATGGTACACGAAGAGTGGAACCAGTTCAGACAGAACAGGTTGGAGTTCCATGAGAATAGAACAGATGAAAATTTCCAAGGGGGAGAAAGTGTGCAGGATGAAAAAAAGATAGCCTCCAGGAAATCTCAATATTTTAAAGGTCAAGCAAAGAAAAGGAAGTTTGTGAAGTCAATTGATAGAGAAAACTTGAAAAGGCACATGGAAAATGAATTATGGGCTCAATGTCAATATCTCAAGGACTCAGGCAGCAGTGTCATCAAATACTACAAACAGAAGGACATTTGGTAAGCAAGTTATTGAGTTAAATACTTCTCTTGTTCATAGCACAAAAGAAAGAATTAGCTCCTAGAAATAGTAGAATCTTCCTCTGTGGAGCTGACTTTGACAGCATATCATTTTCTCTTTGAATTCATCCTCCCCCCAAACACATGAATCCTCTCCCTAACACATGGCCACCCTGCCATTTCAAGAGCCAAACAAGGGGTTTTGGCAGCTAACAAAAGACACCTTGTCATCACTAGGTAAATCTTGCATATCTCAGAACACCAGAATATGACTCATTGAGTTTCAAGATCAAAGGGTGTGGGCTAGAAAGACTGTCCCTAAGGAAGGAGAAAATGAAAGTAATGGGGAAGGGAATTTTTATTATTATTTGTGAAGAGTTTGACAATTGACGTATCGTGGAGGAAGATCCTTAGTATTTCAATTTCCACATAAGGAAGTAGTCTGAGAAGTTCTGTCACCAGAACTACATCCGGTTTCCTTGGGAGACAAATCAAGCAGAATGAAGTGTCCATGACAGGAGCTGAACAACGCAGAGTCTCTATGGGAAAGCTGTAAACCAGCCATGTTTCTACGCTTATAAACAAACTTGAACTGTTGATGAAATCCTACCAATGAGCATGCATTTGTGAACTTTAAGGAAAGTTGAATCCAAGAAGAAGCAGATGGCTAAGTGAGTCTAAATTCAGGATGAAGTCTGGTACCCAGTGACTGGCCAGGGGCAGGGGTGGGGTGGGGTGGAAGGCTGCTGGGCGCTGGTGCATTCTGTGTTCCTGTAAAAGCCATGGCTCTTGACCAATCATGTACCTGTTCTAACTGTCAAGATACAGAGCTGCTAGAAAGAGTCATGTCGCTGCCCAGACCTGGCCTGTGAGCTGTGATCTGCCATAAACCATTCAAGACCTCTTTCCTCATTTACATCACTGGGCCAGAGTGGGGACCCCGATAGGATGTTTCTTTATATTAATGGGCCTTTCCCTTGGTTCTGGCAAGTACACTTTCAGTTTATACCAATGGTGTGTTTCCCTTATTTGCATGATGGACTGAAATTTCTGAAACTGTTAGCTTAAATCAGTATTTCTTTCTTGTAAGTTGTTTATATCCAACATTTTTTTTTACAGTGGTAAAACTAACAAAATTGAAAATAATGGTCACCCTCAGTTTTAGAGAACAAATGGCTAAGTATCTATTAGCCCATCAGAGGACACATACCTTTGTTCAAGCATGACCAAATTTACATGCTGATAGATATAAAACAAATGTAAGACTTGAATAACTTGTGACAGAGTACTGTCAACACATGCTCTGAGTAAGTCCTAATGCCCAGGGCACAGCTTTCTGTCCAAAAGTATGTGCTCACCACATATCTACAGTTTAAGATAAGGGAATAAAGCTTAATATTGTGTCCAACTGTGATAAGTTTTTTCTAGGTCTGACCCACTTGTTATTTTTATTTAAGTAGAAAAGCTTAGGGATTATCATTGAATAAATGCACTTTGTGGTGAGATGAGAAAAGGACCACAGAGCTGGAGAGATGGCTCAGTAGTTAAAGGCACTTGTTGCTATTCCAAAGGACTTGAGTTCAGTTCCCAGCCCGCAGGTCAGCTCACACCCACCTGAAACTCCTGTTTTAGGGGATCTGACCCCCCTCTTCAGGCCTCTGCAGGCATGTGCACACATGACATACAACACATAGAGACTCATACACACACGACTAAATATAAATAAAGATAACTATAAAAGATAAATAAAAAGGAAGACATCCGGAACAGATAAGTGAAGTTCCCATTGACTCTCTGGGTTCCTACATGTAGCATTTAGCCACCCCTTCGTTTCTGGCTCTCAGAGTTTTCATTGGTGTGGTAGATTTATTGATATTTTCAAATCATGTTCCATAGGCCATGAGAGGACTGTGAATTTTTTCCCCAAAGGATCCTTTAGAAGGTTGCCTTAAAATAGCATTCTTTAAAAACATAAATTATAAAGGATTTTTAAACTTTAATAAAAATACTAACACATTCAAATATGCCATATATTAAATTATAATGTATTGGAGACTACCAGCTTATTAACGCATACTGTTAGTTTACCTTGTTTTTTGGGAGTCCTTAGAATCTATCTCCCTCTGGCATGTAGATGTATTTACTTAGAGTAAGTTCCTGATTAAGATGGCTGTAACTCTGCGTTGTTTTTGTTCTGTTTTGCTTAATTTAAAAACCGATGAGCTCTCAAGCCTGTCTTGCATTTGCTTCCTGTATTTTCAGTATCTGTCCCACACAACCAGTGCCAAACCTGTATTTTTAGCTTTCTCCTGTGATAGCACCCCTTTATCAACATCTGTGTTAGAATGGTCGTATGGTGTTGTTTAATACCACCCTAAACTTAGTGGCTTAACAGAGCAATCATCTACATCTTCCCCAGTTGCTGGTGATCTCAGATTTAATGGATGCTGAGCTGAGCATCTCTAACTGATGTCTGTAAGGGACAGTGATACTGGGCAGCACAGCAGTCCCCGAAAGCTTGGCCGGAGCTTGACGGTCCTCTTCCCCAGTGGCTACCTCTCCTGGAATGTTGGTGCTGACTCAGATCTTCTTCCCATGTCTCCCTCCACGGGGCTGCGTGAGTGTTCTCACAGCACAGTGACTGGCTTATCCACAGAGCAAGGATAACGGGAAAAGAACAGAAGCACAGCCTTCCTCTGACCTAGCCTTAGATACTGACATCTTCTTTGCTGAGTCCTATTGCAAGGGAGTCACTAAGTCTAGTTCACATTTTAAGGCAAATGAATCAAACTCCATGTTTAAAGGACAAATGATTTCTAAAAATGTAAACATATTTTTAGATTATATCATGTAGAACTTTACAAAAAAATGTATACTAGTAAAATTGCACTTCTTATTTGAAAAAAAAAGTCTATACTAATTCAAGAATCTAGGATGCAAAGTGGCACTAACATGTCAGAGAAAAATAGGCAAAATCCCCTTACTTGTATCAGAGTGGGATCTTCGGACCATTTCATTATGGAGAAAATAAGTCACAATAGGTTCAGCACTACAATAAAGCGGTGCAGAAGCAAAAAAGGACAAAGTGTCAACCAAACACACACATAGTACAACCCAACACCAAACCCTTGTTTAGTGATTAGCCAGATGGGCAATCACACAAGCACATGGATGCTGGGAGCTTCTCATCCCTGTCTCCTGATTCGGTTTCACTGGACTGGAAAAGGATATGAGCTAAGAGGAAAATGACTTTACATAGCAATAGCTACTTTTATAACTATATTCTCCCTTTAAATGTATCTTCATCTCACTGATCCACAAAATGTAGGTTTATTTACAAAAGTCTACCTAGCTATTTGCTCCTCATCATTTTTTTTTTGTTTAGTAATAAGTAACCATAAAGTCTACTTAAATCTACTTATCCTCAAGAATATAAACTCTCAAACTGGTCAGCTGCCCACAGTAAATATTTATTTTCTCACCAGGAATTAAAGGAAAATCACAGAAGGACAGTTCAGTAGACACTCATCTATCCAGGTTTTTATGTTTCCACTTTTTTACTAGCTCTATAAATTCTATGTTCTACCTAAGTGCTCTTCTATAATTTCTTCCCACCCGCATAATCGTCTCAAGAGTTAGAGAAGTCAACTTGACCCCAGTGTCCTTATAGAAAAGGAACACAGTTCCCCCCAGTCTTTACCCAGTCTCCTTCACTGCTCTCCAGTTTGCCTTCTGTGCCCCAGATTATCACCTGTGCTTTGAAGTCTACTAAGGCTGCACTATCTGTCGGGAAAGAAGTACAATTTCTTTACGACCAAGTAAGTTCTGTGACAGGAGACAGGCCTGAGGATAACATAATTATGAGTCAGCAAGAGGAGTTTCTAAGGAAATTAGTTTTAAATAGACGAGAGTAATTAATCAGTAAAACTAAATACCTGACGGAATGGGGGAGGCTTCCCTGGTAATTGGAAAAGCATAATTAAGGCTGGATCCGGGATACTGACCTGGGTGCACACTGGGATGATTATCTTCCCTTTCTGGCCTTTGAGAAGCAAAATGGAGCATAAAGCAATCTTTGCTTGATTCAAATGAACCTGCACTAGGCATGCTGAATAGAAAGCAACAGTGTTTGGCAGCTTCAAAAGGCTCAGTTAAAGGAAAGGCATCAGAGCTTTAGCACCTGGAAGGGGCTTCCAGAGGCTTCAAGGCCAAGAATAAGCCCCACATGAGCAAGATAACATTGAGGACACATAGTGACATTTAAATGCAAAAACATTAGTTAGGGCTGGGTTGCAGAAACTGTATGAATAGTAAACAAATATATAGTAAATTAGTACTGATTTATACAGGTGTTTTTCTTTATAAAACTATTTTAAGCCATATTATATTTGTACAAAATTGGCATTTTAATATTGAGATAAATCACATGATCAAATCCAGTTATGTTGCCCAGGAATCCATCTATTCAATTGATCATTAAAATAACACAGGTAATGAGGACTATACCCCAGCATCAGATTCATGATTACACATAAAAGGTATTCAATAAGATAGGCATTCACTGAATGAATTAAAGACATTGCCATGGGCTACATAATTTCATTTTATGTAGAAATGGGTCTCAAATACCCCAGGCCAGCCTTAAACTCACTATTAGAACCAAAGATGACTGTGAACTTCTGAACTCCCTGTTGCTACCTCCTGGAACATTAAGGAAGGGCATTATCACTTATGCCGTCTGTTGTAATCCCAAACACCCAGAACATGCCAACACTCATCCCCAGCTTCCCAATTCTGAGTCACTACTGAATCGCACTCTGGTCTCCATTTATATCTTGAATTTACTTGCACACTTTCTTGAACTCTCTCACACTCCAAATTCGAGTCAATTTTTTTACCTCTTGCCTCACAATCAAAGATTATTTGAATAAACTAGAAATCTATCAGCTAAGTAGTACATAGGTCAGATGTTCCAAAAGTCACAATAAAGAATAACTTTGTATTTCCTGCTGCCTACCAATCAGTTAGGCAGGTTAGATAAGCATTAGCTGCCTGTATATAGTGTGTAAAGTTCTGAGGATACAGGAAGAAATGCAACCCTGGGTTGATCAAGGGCAACAGGAGCAATGAGGGTTATATCTACCTGACAATGTAAATTCCTATCAGCTCATTTTCTAACTATAGGTTAGGGTTTGAACAACACTATACAATTATGGCCTTCAAAATCCCTTGATGTGTGATTTGGAATTCTTTTTATTTCTTGTGATTTTCATTTAAGATATTGTATGAGGCTCATTTGCTTGTTCGTATGATTGTATGCCATGGAAAGAAAACAAAAGTCTCAATCTCACCAAAGTCCTCATTTTAAAACTGTGATGGTTCGTGCTCATGGTCAACTTAACAAGGTCTAGAATCACCTGGGTGATGGACCTCTGGGTATGTGTGAGGGGGATTATCTTGGCTGGCTTAATTTAGGTGAGGAGATCTGCACAGGATGACTGGCTGGGCTCCTGGATTAGATAAGTAGAGAAAAGGCAGGGGGCTGGGCAGCATCATGCATTGATGGCCCTCTACTTCCTTCCAGATTGTGGGCATGATGTGACCAGTTTCTCTAAGTTCCTGCCATGTTGACTTCCCTGCAACAATGGTCTGTACCCTAGAACTGTGAGCCAGAATAAACTCTTCCTCGTCATGTTGCCCAAAGTATTTCATCATAGCAACAGGAAAAGAAACTAAGATGCACACCTATGAAGATGCAGGAAAAAGCATCTAGCATAAACCATGAAAATGAATCTAAAACCTGGAATAGTGTCATTAATTTCCATGTTCATGGTGCTGTTAATTTAAGAACATTTCTTGAGGTTTGCTACCCCAGGCTTGCAGTAAAGCACTCGAGGCTGTAACTACCTCTCTTTCCCAGGATGCATCTCCAAACTAGAAAGGGGCACACTCCCATAGCTTTCCTCCCCTCAGTCCCATGGACCACGTCTACAAAATGCTGGCATAGGTGATAGGAGCTCAACCCCTGCAGCCTTGAGTCTGATAACATAAAAGGAAAGAGCAAATGAAATAAAGAGAAGGTAGTCATCTGACAGAAAGGGAAAGATAAGGGTTGAGACTGAACACATGAAGACAAGTAAAATGTTCTGACTTTCACAGAGTCTATGAAGAGCCTAATGCAAGACCCTAGGTGAAATCCCCCCAAAATCAATGATGCTGAAAATGGTAGTGAACTATAATATTAGCATATCCATCTCAGAAAGCTGAGGCAGAGGATCAAAAGTTTCAGATCAGCCTGGGCTAACTACTGAGGCCCTATCTAAAAAGTTAAAAATACAAAGTACAGAGATAGAGCTTCAGCATATCGCTCCTAGAATAAGACTAGGGTCCAGTTTCTGGAAAAGAACGTAGTCAAGAGCCAATGCAGACAATGAGAAAGACTCAGCTCTTCCAAAAGCACTATTGTTAATCTTGAATCCCTATCTTCTCCTTACTGTTAATTAAGCTAAAAGGGAGTGTCAAATGTGCAAACACATTTAATGGGGCAAGATACCAATTCCAGAAAAAATACAATCCTTTGCTACCAACTCTATAATAAGAGGGGTCTAAAACAAAAGATAGTGATTTGCAAAACTGAGAGGGAGAAGAAAACAGATGGATAAGTGTAGATGTAACCAACCGTCTTATTAAATAAGAAACACAGAGCCAAGGTAAAGATAAAAGCCCAAGAGGTCAGAGTTAGGAGCTTACCCGCGTGCTGCTGGCTAGCTTCTTCCGCCAAGAAACCTCTCCGAAAAAGGGGCTACTTCCTGTGCGTTTGTCCTTAAATAGAGTTCTGGTTCTTCCTTCTCATTGGTCATAAACCCAACTACGTGGCTGTCTCATCACTGCCTCTCTGTACAGACCTCCAGGTCCTCTATGGTTGGTATTGAGATTAAGGGCGTGTGTCTCCAACTCACAGAGATCTACCTAGTTCTGCTTGCTGAGTACTGGGATTAAAGGCGTGCACCACCACCGCCCTGGCTTTCCCTATGGTTTGCTAAATAACTCTGACCTCTGGACAACTTTATTTATTAACATACAAATAAAATCACATTTCAGTACAAATAGAATACCACTATAGATAAGAGGCTAGCTGAGAGGAGAGAGACTGCCAGATCTCTGAAGATCCGACCAGAGGTCTGCTGTCTACAGAAGGGTCACATGGTTTTTACTGAAGAGAGGATCAGTAGTGAAGAGTGACAAGTTTGATTCGGAGTACAAGAGTACAGACCAGCACATTCAAAGTGAAAATCAATAAGAGTAAAAGTGAACACAATTTCAACCTCTACAAAATAGAAATAAAACCACAATTTGTGCCAAAAAATAAAACCAAATCCTCAGTTTAAAGATGAGCCAAATTCACAAATCACAAGAGCATCCTATGCCAAACAGGTTAAAATGAAAAGAAATGTGACCTAGACCTAATTTAGTGGATCTTAGAAGAACTGAAGAAAATGCCCATATAAGCATCCAACCAAGACAAATATCATCATCATCAGGGAGAATAAAATTATATTTTTGATGTTGAGCTTGGATTTCTCCACAGTCAAAAAGAGATGTAATAAAATGTTTAGGTTCTGATGAAAATCACCATGAGTCATGATTAGCTCTTTGCCTCTGTTTAGGGAATCAGAAGATATTAATGAATACAGTACATCATTATCATCTTAAGAATTCAGAGTTTTTGTTTTTTTGTGTTTATCTAGTGCTTGGAATGAAACCCAGAACCTCACATAAATGGAACAAAGCTATAGCACTCTGTTATAACCAGCCCAGAGAATGTTCACAAAGACAAAACTGTGTTTATAGAAAGTATTTGGACTTTAATATAGAGTCTAGTCATGGGACAATTAATGAACATAATAAAAGTGACCATCAGAAAGGAAGTAACTGGGATAAAGAGATGACTCAGTGGTTAGGTACTTCCTGCTGTTGCAGAGGACCCGAGTCTGGTTCCCAGCACCTATGCTGTACAGCTCACAACTGCCTGTGACTCCAGCCCTGAGGGATCTGATGCCCTTTTCTGACCTCCAGAGGCACCTGCACTCTTGTGCACATACCCACACAGACACATACAAATGTGTACATTAAAAAAAACTTTTTAAAAGAAATATGAAAAAATAAGTTGCATGTTAAAATAATTAGTAAAAATCTACCTAACCTTGCTTAAACTGTAATTGCTAAAAAGCAAGCCAAAAGTAAGCAGGGGACAAATTGCCTAATTTATATATCTCAAGAAAAGTCATGATTCACTTCTTAATTAATTCTTTTACATCTTGTAAAAATATTTTGTAGGTATAAAATGTGCTTTTAAAGCATGACATATAAGAGGTTTTAATATCATCCAAATGAGCATAAAATAAGTTGTGAAAACAAATGGAAATGACTTTACAGGAGACACACTTTAATTGGGCTTAAAAATAAACACCAACTGCAGACTGGTTATAGTATACACAATAAAAATTACATAGAATCAATAAATTGAAATGATTAGCAAAAAAACTATACTCAAGCACAGACAAAATTAAAAATGACAATATTGATATTGGAAGTGAAAAGTCATGTTGCTAAGACATTAAACATTGAGTTGATGAAAAAGATATAAAATTAAAACCTGGTGTGTAATTTTAAGGACTTATAAGCATTAAAATCTCAAAAAATGTACCAGATATGTATCAAGAAGTTGTCAAACGCAGAGCAATGGAGCATCTATTATTTAGTCTAAGATATACACAGTAGGATCAAATAAATATGCAACAAAGATGGACCAAAACTGAGTTAGTATTAGAACATTTGTTCCATAAGCTAGACACAATGTGGACAGGCTTCATTAGAGAAAGAGGCCAAGTACTACAGACCTTAGCATCCACTGTTAACAGGAAAGAAATTTCTAGGAACTCATACCCAATGTATAAGTACATTCTGGTACATCTAAGAGTTTGGATGAACACCAGAGCACTATGATGAGTTGTTCTCAGAAAAACTCATCACTCCATTCGTAAAATATCCACAAGATACCATAATTAAAGACAGAAACTTAGTGGTTACTAGAGGTTAGGGGAGAGGCGTGAGTAGACAGGAAGACGTGCACACGTCTGTGCACGGGTGGAGTGAGGGTGTCAGTGGGGAGGGCACAGTTGAGGTTCTTGATGACAGATCCCCTTCCCTAGATATGTCCAGGTTTGCATCAAGTTGACAAAGACCAACCAGCACAGAGAGGCTTGCGAAGGACACACAGACCCTCTCAGGACATCTCTTCGTAGCTTCCTATTAGTCTAATTCCTAAAGACTTAATTAAAGTCATTGCATATTCACTTTTAAAATATATAACTAATTAGTAGTCATCTTTATCTTTAGGAGGCATGATGGATTGTCTTGGCTGAGGGAAAAAGAATGCTTCCCACTTTGTAAATGTGTGCTCCTTTCAATGGTATTATGAGAACATGTCCCCTTTGCAATTTAAAAAATAGAAAGTAACTTCAAACTATGTATTAAGACCTATGATCACTTCCTCTCTCTCGCTCCTCTCTCCTTCTCTCTCCCTCCCTCCCTCCCCCCACCCTCCTCTGTTACCCTGTCTCCGTCCCTTTAAAAAAAATTGTGAATTCCAATTTTATTGGCCAGCTACTCCTGGGTGTGTGCCCTGGAGTATGGCCAATGTACCAGGTGTCACTTGACTGGAGAAGGCGGACTTTCTCTCTCCCAAAAGGTAGGGGTGGTCTTCTTCTCTACTTCCCCTCCTCCGCTCTGGGTTTTCATCTGGGCTGAGGCTGTGCGATCACAGTCTCTGTCAGTACACGTGAGCATCTGCTCTTTCTGGAAACGCTGTTTTCTTTGACATCATCTACCAGCTCTGGCTCTTAGAATCTTTGATCTTCTTTGTTTCAATGGAACATCTTCTACATACCAAGATTAATAAATAATAATTGTGTGTGTGCACTGCTGTTCCACAGTACGCATCAGAATGCCAGAGAATAACTTGCAGGACTCAGTTCTTTCCTCCCACTATAGGGCTTCCAGAGCTAGAACTAAAGTCGCCAGGCTTGGTAGCAAGTGCCCTTACCCTCTGAGCTTTCTGGTCAGTCCTGTATCAAGTTCTGATATCCACTAGGACTTCTTTTGTGTGTAAATTGTTCACTTTCGTGTTATATACAGCTTTAATCATTATAGATGTACAATTTTCTACATCATAATGAAACCCCTTTGTTACATTTTATTTTTAATATTTATTCTTTAATAGTATAATCAATCACCTTTCAGATTAACAATCTTTTTTTTCTAGCATGTAGACTTCCTTTTCTACCAACTTGGGCTATTTGAAGGCTTTCTGAGATGCCTTTCTTGCTTGGATTTAATCTTCTTATTTCACAAGACTTACTTGGTGAGGTCATTCTTCAGCATTAATGCTTTGGGCTACATTTATCAATGAGAATAGGCTCTATCTTCCATTTCTTTGTAAAACTGGCTATTAAAATTGATTTTTTGCAGTACACCTATGCATACAATTATTTTGAAAGCTGTGGGACTTTTTATGGACTTGTTTTCTGTCTTTGGTGGGGTGGGGGGGTGTCTTCAACTCTTTTCAGTAGATGACAGTAGTTGGTAATGCAGGGATGATGCCACTTGGGCTCCTGATTTCAGTCAGAATGCCTGCAGCAGGGAATGATGAAGACTGCCATTTTAAAGGTGCCTTGTCAAACTATTGTACTTTTTAAATCAAAACTTGGTACTGAAATTTTGCATTCCTTCGGTTTATTACTTGATCACACTTTTTATCTATCCACATATACTACTATCATTATTTTGTCTTTATTGAGATTTTATTGTTAACCAATTTTTTGAGTTATAATTGATAGACAATAAAAGGGACTTATTTAAATGAAATATTCAAAATTTGATAAATTTGGACAGAGGTACATATCTATAAAGGCACAAATCCAACATTATACTTCTGGCACGCCAATTACATTGTTATGCTACTTTGGAGACCATCTCCATTTGCTATCAAACACATATATTCAATCGGCTATGGTTTCTTTCCCTAAGTGCAGCTAGTTGGAGACTCATCTTAGTCTATTTGTGCTATTGTAGCAAAATACCTTAGACTGGGTAATCCATAAACAATAGGAAGTTATTTCTCACAGAAGCTGGGGGATCCAAAATCAAGATAAAAACAAAACAGATGTCTGGTAAGACATTTCTGCTTCAGAGATGTTACTCTGTTGCGGAGTCATCATGGTGGAAGGGCAGGAGGCTCCTTGGAGGCTAGTTTATAAGGGCACTAATCTCATCTTTGAGCCTTAGTACCACTGCGGTGAGATTAGGTTTCAACATGAATGTCAGAGGTTCCCAGACATCCAGGCCACAAAAAAGATCAGCCCACGCTACTGCCTGTGATCCCTGCCCCTACCTATTGCTAGGTGGTGTCTATAGCAGAACACACCACACATTTCTTCTATTTGATTGTTGATGGTGTTCATTCTACCGTGAATGAAACAGCTATGAGCATTCATATGTGAATCCTTCTGTTGATGTATCATGTGGCTTTAGTAACAACATGTAAATAGTCATAAGAAATTAATGCTTGTGGTCTTACCAAAAGAAAAAAGCCACATAACATTCCATCTTTGCTCTGTTCTGTACTTCCATCAACAGAGCATGAACACTCCAGCCATTCTACATCCTTTCCAGCATTCTGCTTTCTCACCTTTTAAAACTCAGCTCTCATAATAACTGAGTGTGTTGTGGTCTATCATTGTAGCTTTAATTTACATTTGATTGATGAATAATTTTTAGCTTTTCATATGATTATTAATAGATTTATATTTAACAATCCATTCTGACATTTTGAGGATACATGCTTCATGATTATGATGGATTTGCCATGGACAACTTCTAAATCATCTCAGATACTGCCAAACTGTACCCTATTAAAATAATGTAGGTCATTATGCACCTATCTATTATCGTGAACTATGAAGTAGAGGAATTCATTTGAACTTATGTTAGCTACTGTACTAGTTACTTTTCTATTGCATAAATGTTATTGCTTAAGCAAAATGTTAAGATTAATTAACAATAAAAAGTTATAATGGCTAGAGCCAATTGTCACCTTGACAAAATTTAGAATCACCCAGGAAATGGGCCTTTGACCATGTCTGGGGGGTATTATTTTAATTATGTTCATTGAGTTGGGAAGACTTCCTCACTGTAGTTGGTACCATTTCCTAGACAAGGGCTCCTAGACTGTATAACGGTGGAGGAAGCAAGCTGAACACGAGACTGAATATACTGCTCTCTGCTTCTGACTGTAGACTTAATGTGACCAGCTGCCTCAAGCTCCGGATGCCATGGCAGACAGTGGCCTTCTAAGATGGAGAGCTACAATGAGCACTTTCTCCTGTAAGTTGTTTTCATCAGTATATTTTCTACCAAGGTAATGGGAAAAGAAACTAAGACAGTACCATTTGGTGAAAAATCTTTCCCTTTCCCATGAAATTGCTGCTGTTTCCATATGTAAAATTAATTGAGTAAATTCACATGGCTCTGTATTAGTTGGGCTGTTCTGTTTCTGTGGTCTGTGTCATCCCTGCACCAATACCACATCATCTTGACAACTGTGACTTCCTGGATGTATTCATATCAGGTAGAGTGATTCCTGCTAGATTTTCTTCTCATTAAAACTGCTTTGGTTATTCTAAAAATCTTTTAGATACAATATATATGAAACTTATCTTGTTCTTCTCAATAAGAAACTGTTGACATTTGGATAAGAACTATGCTTAACTTGTAGACCAATATAGGAAGAATAGGCATTTTATGCTCCATCTGAATTCATTCATTTTGGAAATATGTACTGAAAACCATTAACAAAATTAAAATCACATAACAAAACCAACAAAAATTAGGAATAAATATAAATACTTTTGGCAATATGATGGTACATGCCCATAATACCAAAATCTGGGAGGCAGAGGAGGATGCCAGCCTAGGCTGCAGAAGGAGTTTGAGACTAGCCTGGACTACATAGTGAGACTGTCTAAAAAGTATATTCTAAAACACAAAACTATTATACAAATAAATTCTGTTATCCCAACATGTAAAAAGAAATTGAGTAGAACAATCTTAAAAAATTGTTTTAAGGTCTCAGTTTCACCAGTAATCAAAACACTCAATTCTAATAGTGAAAAGCAAAGAAAAAAAACCCTAAATATCCAGTGGTGTGAAGTTATTAAGTAAACAGTAGTATTTATTATTCACCTACTAAAAAAGTATCTGAAAATTGACAGGATCATTCATCATATGAGAAAAATGTCATATGGAAACACAATCTCAAAACTATTTGTATCTTCCCCAAGGAAGAGCAAATTAGTTAGTTGTCTGATGCTAGGTAGTCAACCCAGAGAGTACGCATACATATAGGTATTATTAATCAGACAGAGCAGATTGTACTTATATTTGTGTGTGTGTGTGTGTGCATGTATTTATATAGCAATGGTAGATGAGTTAAGAGGTCATGAATTTGGATGGGATCAGGAAGTGGACTGGGGAGAGTTTGGATGGAGGAAGAGGAGAAGAGAAATGATGTAGTTATATGTAAACCCTAACTGTGATGGTACAACTCTCATCCAATGACTGATGAAAGCAGATGCAGAGATCCACATGCAGGCTCCAGGTGGAGCTCTGGGAGTCCAATTGGCGAGAAAGAGGAGGGATTGTATGAGCGAGAATTGTTGAGACCATGATTGGAAAAAGCACAGGGACAAATAGCCAAACTAGTGGAAACACATGAACTATGAACCAATAGCTGAGGAGCCCCCAACTGGATCAGGCCCTCTGGATAAGTGGGACAGTTGATTAGCTTGAACTGTTTGGGAGGCATCCAGGCAGTGGGACCAGGACCTGTCCTTAGTGCATGAGCTGGCTGTTAGGAGCCTGGGCCTATGCAGGAACACTTTGCTCAGCTGGATGAAGGGAGGAGGGGACTGGACCTGCCTAGATTGAATCTACCAGGTTGAGCTGAATCCACAGGGGAGTCTTTGTCCTGGAGGAGATGGGAATGGGGGGTGGACTTGGGGGAGGGGGGATGGGAGGAGGTAGGACAGGGGAATTCGTGGCTGATATGTAAAATTAAATTAAATTATAAAATAAAAAAGAAAAATGGAAGAAATAAAAGAGATAAAAATATATCTTAAAAAGTAGTTGATGTAGAAAATAACATTTGTCAAATATAAATCTTATATCATCTTCCTTTTTGTTTTCTGAATCTTTTCTATAATAAACATGTATCATTTTATAACCAGAAAATCACTTTTATATGTAAGTAATTTTAGAAATTATTACTTCACAATAAGAGGCCAAATTTTCCTAATTTTGATTATAGCATAGCATTGTCCCCTTTCAGAAGCCCTTCAAAGGGCTAATTCTATGAATTAGATAGAGATCTGATAAATTCAATTCATGGAAATATTTTCTCTGTGAGAACAAATTCAAGAATGAACTATTGGGTTGGGGATGTGACTCCTAGAGTGATTGCCTAGCCATACCAAGTGTGATGGCTAACCTTGGCTGTCAACTTGACCACGCCTGGGATCAACTGAAATCCAACCAGCTGGAAATGAGAGATCTCCTTCACTGGATTATTTGAGGTGGAAGACCCACCCTAAATCTGGGTCACACCTCCTAGTGACAGTCCATGTGAGAGGACATGGAGGAAGAAAGCTTTTGCTTTTTGTCTGCTTGTCCTCACTCTCACTGGCAAGCTATTGCTGAGACATCCCTTGGCTGGTATTAAAGCCTACTTCTTAGGGATTCCAACAGTAACTGAAGACCAGCAGCTCTCTAAGGACCCCAGCACCAGACTGAAACAGCTGAGACATCTAGTCTCATGGACTGAATGACTACCAGATTCTTGACATCTCTGTCAGGAGAAAGCCATTGTTGGACTACTTGGACTGCAACCTGTAAACCACTCTAATACATTTTCTTTTAATAAGTGTGTGTGTGTGTGTGTGTGTGTGTGTGTGTGTGTGTGTGTGTGTCCATTCTATCAGTTCTGAAAACAGTACTTGGTACCTTGTAGCATCTGATCCTCTGCACTATGACCAGAATAGACAGTCTGCCTCTGTCTTACCTCAAAGAGCTGGAAGTTAAAAAAAGCTTACACCAAGCCACATTGCCCTCTAATTAGCAATTGAGTTCCTCAAAGACTGTTTCTCAGTGTTTTATAACTTCAGGAAAAAGGGACCATGAGCTCACAGTTGTTTAGGAGGCAAAAAACTCAATTTGTGTAAAAGCTATGAAAAATAGACATCATGAAACATGTTTCAAAGTTTCAAAAGCTCAGGCCTCATTAACATCATGACCACACTCAGCAATTACTTAGCAATTTAAATAAACTTCAGGCATATCAAATTGTTGCCTTTGGATGCTTATGATCAGATTAATGACACAATTTATAGTCTAAAGTAAGACAGTTCTGAGTGTGAAGTGGGTGCCATGAAGAGCTAAGTTGGGATGATAATGTAAACTGGAAAGACTTGGCCTCTTATTTGCCTAAAACTCATTCTTTTTTTTTTTTTTTTTTGGTTTTTCGAGAAAGGGTTTCTCTGTGTAGCTTTGCACCTTTCCTGGAACTCACTCTGTAGGCTAGGTACTCATTCTTCTACCTCACTGAGGCCCACTCACCACCCAACCCTTCCTAACCCCAATGCCATAGGCTCTTTCTTTCCTCCCAGTCATTCATGTTCTTATTTCACGTCTATTCCCTATGCCAGATAATCCCAAAGTCTCCATAGCTTGGCACAATTAAGGTTTCTGCTTGCTCAGTGAGAGGTAGCTATTATCTGGGCAGATATCCTTGGCAGTAACTATCTACAATCACAAAGTCTTCCGTACTGACTACATGACCTCTACCATTTTGTAGAAGGTGAAAATGAAAGGGAAAAACTTAAAATGAAGACATTTCAAGAGCCAGACCACAAGTGGATTACTTATATTCATGTTCATTGGCCATAGCTAGGGAAAGGTCCCATGACCCTTGCCTAATTCCAAGGAATGCTGGGAAACATAGACTTCCTGAGGGTCCAGGAAGGGGAAACGAAATTGGTCCACATTTATTTAAGACTTTGTCACAATAAAATTTTAATGTCTCATACAACTAACTCTCCATTTGTTGTTCGCTTATAGCAGCTCAGTATTTTTTATACAAATACGTCATTTCACTCATTGAGTTTTGCTACTCCACATTTCTTGATATTCCACAATACAATAATGCTATCAAGGAAGTTTAGGTTACTATCATCAAGAATTTCCAGCCTCAGTGAAGGCTTGAACATGTTCTCCCTGCTTCTGCTCAGCAGTCTTTCCCAGTCTCAGCGACAGTGTGCAACCCTCCTTCTTCTCCTCTTTCCCAGAAAATGGTGTTCACAGAATAAACTGCTGCGAGTTTGGCTTTATGGGCCCACTTGGCTAGGTCATGGTTTAGTCAAGCACATCTGGATGCTG
>CABHPQ010144111.1:0-10681 GCA_902168405.1 Peromyscus aztecus | reverse complement strand
CTCCCTCCCTCCCTCCCTCCCCGACTCTCTTCACTTTCCTTCCCTTAGTACCTCCTGTACCCTCTTCCTCCCTCCTTCCCCCCTTCCGTTTTCCCCCTTCCGTCTCTCACTTCTCTTCCATTCTCCCCCCTCCTGTCCTTCTTTATTTCCAATTATTTTCTCTTTTTTATCTTCAGTTTTTGGTTTTTTTAAATGAGATTTGATCTCAAAGTTTGCTTTGTCGAGAAGCTCCAAACAGACCACGCACAGAGCCCTTTCCCAGTTCAGTAGAGGAGTCCGGGCTTTTTCTGAGACCCTCTATTGACTCTCTGGGTTGAAACAGTTTAGATTCCACATAAAATATGTGTTGTTTACCCAGGCTCTTCATGCTCTGCATACTGTTACAGTCCTTGAGGAGCTTGTCAGTGACAAGTAAGATAAATGAATGAAGAGGACTTTACAAGTGTTTAAAAGCTAAGTATAGCATGTGCTGCCCACTACTTAATTAAACAGACCTGCGCTCAGCCTAGTAGCTTGATGGTGGAAACTTCTAGGGCCCCTCCCTCCCCCACCACTACTCAGGATGTTAGAAATTCCTTGGTAGTCTGTAGTTGCTGGCTCCTTAGCCAGCTCCAAAGCTCTGGTGTTGGTCGAAGCAGTGAGGAGCAGCACAGATTGTAAAGGGAGGGCTGGTGGGTTTATACCAGAGTTAGTGAACAGCACAGGCTCCTTTGAACCTTGAGGATTGCAGAGGATGACTTGTGAGTTTACAGTAGGGTTAGGCAGCAACACGACACTCCTTTGAACCTCAGTCGAGACTTTGTGGATTTCATCCTTCTCACCAGGAACTCTAAACTCCTGTGAGCTGCTTCTCTTTTATGCTCTGGCTGGAGTCTATCCAGAGTCCCAGCTCATTTCCAGACCAATCTTGTTATTTTATTTTTTTCTTTTTATCATGGAGCCAATCTACAAAGATCCAAGTCGTGGTATACAGGGGTCCCACAAGAATGCTACAGCCCCAGTTATTCGGGCTTCAGTGTCTGTGTCTCAATTTCCTCCTCAGGTAAGCCAGGATGATAATCCCCTCGAAGAGTTAGTAGTCAGGGACGCACATTGACCCAACTTTTCATTGTCATGGGCTTCTGTCCCTTTTACAGTAGCCCTCCACTACAGCCTGTGTCACAGGGCTGCTGTGCCATGTGACTAAGATGACAGAGCAGGGCGCCCTCCGTTCCTGACGCAGTGAGGACCAGGCAAGCAGAGTGATAACTATCAACGTTGGCAAAGTGGCTCGCTCTTAAAATGGCCACGCTCTTCCTAACGCTGTTAGGGAGCTCATGCCCCTACTATGGGCAGAGGGTAGAGTTCTCTCCCTGTCAGTCACCACCCCATCCTCAGTAAGCTGTGCTGGCTGGAGCAGGACTGAGAAGATGCTGACTCTAATCCTTATCCACCACCCTCCAGAGAATTCATTCCCCAGCTTCCTAAGATGGCAGCGGGAAGCTGCTTGAGAGAATAGTCTTCCTCGTCTGACGCTAGCAGGACAGACAGGAAAAAGAGAGAGAGAGAAACTACAAAGTTGCAAGTTCTGCTTTCTGAAGGAACCAGGACAGGAGTCAGCATCTGCCTGTGGTGCTGAAGACCCCGTTCCCATGCTCGCCCATTCTGAGAGGCAAGAGCTGAGCCTTGTGGAACTGATTCACTCTGCGACTCACAGGGAATAGCTGATAGAAACAAATTGAATGCTGGGCAGGTGCTGCTTCTCCAGAGAATATGACAGCTGTGAGAAGCCTGCAGTATCTGTAGAAGGGAGATAAGTGGTCTTGGGAATATTAACCCCATACAAAAGGAAGGTATGCACCTAGGGATGATCCAGTGAGGACTTTATCTGGGATTTCTGAAAAAAAAATTATGACAAGAATTTGTTGCATTTCAAGGGAAGTAATAACAAAAAAATGTGATAGCAGAATGGGGAAGTGAGAGTAGGAGGGAGCAAAGGTCAGTTTATATTTGTAAACAGATGCCAAGACCCTGGCCCATTTCCCCAGAGATGTCTCAGTTTGACATCCGTGAGCATATGGCTATGAATCCATCCTAAATTCCTCCCTTTATGCCCCAAACTGATAAGTCCTTCTGAGATAGGAAGGTGAGTGGTTAGTTCAAATGGTTTTCTGCTTCTTCCATGTATAATGAAGGAATGAGGAAAGTAGCATCCACATAGCATAGCTTGAGCTGCATTTTTTGTTCAAGGTCATGAGTAGGCCAGTTGCCTGTGGCATCTGTCCATCCTTGTCACCTTATACTCATAGCCAAGCCAACTTTCAACTCATAGCTGCAAAGGAGCCTAGCTTGATGCCCCTGCCTTTAGCTGCGGGGGAATCTTTCCTGCCTCTGGTTATCCATTTAAACCATCCCTCACTCCCATCTCGATTGCCACACTGGGCTAGAGTCAGCCCTAATTCCCCATGTCTTATTTACCTTTGCTTTGGCTTCTGCAGCTGGCCTGGGACCTTACTCTTCAAGTTACTACTGTCAGACCCTGGGACCACAAACCTGGATGTTCTTTCCCTCTTCCTCCATTCACTAGATGAACAATTATGGACTTAGGAGCTCTCTTTCATTGCCAAGTGAACTTAGAATAGTTATCACAACTTTGTGTGTGTGTGGTGTGTTAGAGGTATGGAGGTGTAGGTATCTATGCCTGCTCATGTGTGCATGTGATTTTAGAGACCAGAGGTCAACTTGGATACTGTTCCTCAGGAAACATCTACCTTGGCTTAATTGGTGATCTGAGATCGCCAATTAAGCCAGACTGATGAGCCAGCAATCCCTACAGAGCTTCTTGTCTCTGTATCCCTGGGGCTAGGGTTACAAATGTGGACCACCACACCTGGAATTTTACATGTATGCTGGGGATCAAACTCTGGTCCTCATGCCTCTATGGCAAGTACTTTACCAACTAAGCTATCTCCCCAGCCCCCCAAAGAAAGGTTTTGATAGGTACATGCTAGCCATGCAGTTAAGCTGACACATAATTATTCCAGTCATTGTCAAACTTAATGACTTTTTGAACAGCTGTCCATAGTAGACACTTGACTGCACTGATTCCTACCCTTACACAGAGCCTCTGTCTATTGATTCCTGTAGCTTCTCCATCTCCTGCTTATTTTATTGTCCACTGTGACCTCATCATTGAAACCCAAATCCTACTCAATGAAGACTCACTGTCGTCTAAGCTCCACGGACATTCTGAAGAGCCCCCACCCATCCTCCTTATTTTCTGGTTGTCAACTGCTTTCCCATCTTTGACTTGTAGACAGGAATTGTCCACTGTGCTTGGATCAGGTGGAGAGAGACATGTAGGAAAATGCTGGGTGTTTTAGAGTTCCCCTGCTGGGAAACAGGGGAAAAGAGAAAGCCTGCGAGAAGAAAGCTATAATTCCCATGGTACAGCACTGTCTTCATTTCTCGTGGTAACAAATCTTATCATATGCATCTTTCCCTCTTTTTTTAAAACCACACTTATGTAGGTTTTAATGCTAATATCATCCAGATGACTGATCAAAGCTTCATTCCTTATTGCCACCTGGCTAAGCTATGTGTCAAGTTTTAATATTACACTTTTATAGCTACATGTTGTCATTAAGCTATGGCATCTACTAGTCACTCAAGGATTTTCATCTTGTTGTGAAATCTGCATGGGTAAAGTCTTCAGAAACATCGGAGGGGCTACAGTATCTGGCACCTTTGCACACACAGTGTTCATCAAGGATCTTAGTTAATGGATAAAGTCTGTTTTCCAGGTTGACTTTTGGTACTGGTAAAAGCCTTCCAAAGTCCCCTGGTCTTCCAAAGGCTAGGGAACCATAAGAAAATGCACTTCGTAACACCTAGGCACTCCTTATTCATAGTGAGGTAATTGGGCAGATAGGTACTAGGTCCAGTTTACTGAGAAATAGAATATTCCTTAAAGAAGAACAAATTGACTTGGCTAGTAGTTTCAGATTTATCTCAGCAATCATGATGTCACATATACCAAAAAGAGTCTGACACAGGTGGCCAGAGATGGGAGCTTCAGGGTGACAAGTTGGGACCCCAGTGAATCACTAAATGAGTTCCCATGTTCCTAAATGCTATGCGACAGAAAGGTTGTCTATCTCCAACTACCCATGAATTTTTCCGGCTTTTCAGTTAGGTCCGCCCTGAAGACCTGCTCCTTTGTGGTGGGTCTTTCATGTATCCTTTGGCTATAGGGACACAAGCCATCCCACTTGGACCACCTACTGAACCTGTATGGAGTTTGAACAACTGGCATCCTTGTTTGAACCCTCGTTAAAAACTTTCTGCAGGTTTTCTTCTGTTGACCATTAAGGAGTATTATTTACCATGTCTTATCCTCCCAGGCTTTTCATTGTGTGGTAGAAAAACAATATGACCGGGCAGGGATGAGGGTGAGTAGTAGATTGTGGGGGCGTAATACGAAAAGAGGTCCATTTTCAATGTGAAAGGAGCCAGATTGCTCACTTGTTTTATGGGACAGAACATGATCACCCAGGCTGTAAGAAATCGGTCACAGTTTAAGAGATATGTTACAAGAAAGATAAATAAAAATAGTCTGAAGTATCAGACCGAACTCAGTTTTTCACCTCTGTTTCACACTCTTCTCTCATCCCAGACTAATCAAAAGAAGGCTCTTCCGCTCACGATTGCTCTGTGTACATTTCCCCCAGATCTGGTATTCATATGAACAATGTGGTTTATTTATATTTCAGCACCAAATTGGAAAGATGACATCATTCATTTACAGTCTTCATCCCATGACATGCCTACTCTCCAACACCTCATTTCAGCAGACACATTTAGGGCTGCATATAGCATCTTGTTTAGCCTAAGCATTCTTTTATGGGACACAGTTCAAAGGTATGGAGCTTTAGGATTGTTGCTGGTAAGAGAGTGACCTCATAAAGTCACAGGGGCTCCCCTGAAGGATAAGGGCATTGCGATGTTTACAATAGCAGTGTTATTATTTGTTCATCTAGCCTCGCTTGCTCATTCTTGGGCTTGCCCCTTCCTTCTCCCCCATCACAGGTCTCATAGCTCCCTCCAGGCCCATAGAATTCTATTTGGAAGAAACTGTTCCAGATTTATTAGTCAATGAGTTCAAAAGTACAGTCCCCCATGGCAATCCTGGGATTTTAGGTGTGAATCCCGGTCTTCAGCATCTCGTGTCCAACAGCAGGAGAACTAAGGAGGATCTTGTCCACAAGGGCTCGACTGCCCTGCTCTTTCTCAGAGGCCTCACTTGTCCACTGGGTCCTCTGACACACTAAGTGGACAAATGAAGAATGTAAATGCTGTCGGCTGCCAAAGGTTGCCTGGGATTTTTTTTAATTTAATTTTTAAGTTGGTTTTTTTATATTTTTATTTCTTTAATCATATACATGCATTTTTATGCTCACTTTGGGACCTTGCAAATATTGTACACATTTTAAAAGATGGAATGAATAAATCATGAGGCATCCTTTGGCAGGTCGAGCTGGGACATGAGGTGTTTCCAAAGCTTAACAGACCCTGAGTACTTAAGGGATAGCTGTTTCTACCTGTTCAGCTGTTTGCCTTCTCCACTAGCAGCCAGACAAGGAAAGGGGCCTGGAGATTGAAAATTGGAAGACCCAGAAATGTCCACGCCCTTTGTCAAGAAATGGCTCTTGGGGCTGAAGCCCATGTCTTCCTTTACTGGCTGCCAAATGACAGTAGTAATAATTCCTCCAAGGAAAGTTTGAAAACACAGTTGTACTTTGAGAGAATACTGTGCGCATGCACTACTTTTGGTGCATAATACTCTTTACTATTCAATAATTATTTATACACAGTAAAATTCCAACTGGTTGGAAGCCTTGATGGCTCTCAACTTCTGGCTCTCTGAGAATATTGGTGGTCCATGCCATCTTGGACTGTTATAGCAACCCACGCCATGTCCTCAACTCTTGGTGACCTTTCCTATTGAAGAGAGACACGCAGCCCTGTCTGTCCAGCATGGCAGCATCCTTCATCCTTCCAACCACTCACTGCAGCAGTATCCACTTGTTATCTGTTTCTGCAGTCCAAGCTTCAAAGCCAGGCACAAAGGAAAGCTCCTAGAGTAGAGAAGGCTGAGAGTAGCACCAGGGCAGAAAATATGCTTAGTATGTATAGTGCCCTGGGCTCAATCCCCAGCACTGCTGAAAAGAAAGAAAAGAGAAAGAAAGAAGGGAGGAAGGGAGGGAGGGAGGGAGGGAGGGAGGGAGGGAGGGAGGAAAGGAAAAGAGACAGACAAACAAGAGTAGGCTGCTGCAGAAACCTGTGCATTGGTTAGAGTGAGGAATCAGAATGAAGGAAAGGCCAAGGTGAGAACGTGCAGGCAGAGGACACAGTGTATGCAAAGGAGGAAGTTCTCCAGCAAACAACGGCAGCAGCGATGGCAGTAAAGGTCCTTGACTGACACTTGCCCCTCACAGCAATCCCAGGAAGGATCCCTCCCATTTTAGAGGTAAGGCAGTCAAGGCTTAGTTAGTCACCTTAGGACAACACAACCAGCAAGTTAGGTGGAGCAACACTTGAATCTGGGCGATCCTATCCTTTAATCTAGACTCTCCGGCTTTCCAAGCTAGGTAATTTCTTCCGTCCTTTTCAATGGGCTTCAGGTATTGTTTGTGTTGTTGTGGCCTTGTTAGGTTAGTTCCCCCCTGCTCTGTTGCTTGTTCTGCATCATAAAGGAATACAGGATTTGACCATGACTCCCAGTCTCCCTTATGACAAACACCACATGATTAGAGCAGTCGGCTAGCTTTCCACTGACTTTGCACCAATCCTTTCAAAGAGCAATGGCAGCTAAATGTCTGTAGACAGCCTTCCCCGAGACATCGTCATCATGACCGCAGTGAAGCATCGCCATCAGTGTCCCTGCGTTTGGCAGCTTGGGAGCGGACTTCCCTTCCTTGTCTTTTGAGAGCGTTGCGTGTTGTTCTGTGTCTCCCAGCATCCCTTCCAGGGCTTCCTTCTGAACTTGTCTAGAATGTAGGCTGTGACTGTGGGCACCTTGAGATTGCCAGCTCCTTCTGGATCTCTGATTGTACCTTAGGATGCGTCACCCCCCCCCACCCCTTAAAAAGAGCATAGACATGTCCAGATGTTGCACACAGCTTCTTTATTAGGTTTCAGTGTGCCTAAAGATGAGAACTTCTGGAATGAAGTGAAGGGAGCCCTCTCTGCAGGTGCTGTCAGTGTGCCCTGTGTCTATCTACTGGGCTTGTTGTCTAGCTCCTGATGGAATCTTCCCTGGTTTTCCTTCTGCACAGACCCAGAACAGGATGAAGCTAATGGCAGACAACTATGATGAGGACCATCACCATTACCACCACCACCACCACCACCACCACCACCGATCTCCCGGGAGGTCACAGCATTCCAACCACAGGCCCTCTCCAGACCAGGTCAGTTTCATTGATGCTTACCTCAAGGACCCCTCTTACGCTTTGGATATTTTAAGATAAAATAAATAATCCTCAAGAAATAATAAACAGCATAAAGTGATACGTTCTTTGAACTGAAACTAATAGCTTTGGTATTTATTTCCATCACTCAAGGAATCTAAATGTTTTCCTTTCTCCTTCCTCTTTAAGGTTTTGTCTTCTCTTGTTTATGTTTTGCATTTTCTTTCCTCCCCTCCTTCCTTCTTTCATAGATTCGCAGCCTAGTGCTGGCTCATATCTGATGGCTAGTTACTTTGCAATGTCTCTTTGCAAGTTTTAAAAGAAAGCACTCTGTTCCCAGAGCTTGGAAACCAGAGAAACCTTGAGTTTGCTGAGCACTCTCCTAGAAAACCCCTCAGTGGTACAAGTTAATGGTGAGATAAAACACCAAAAGGAGTGATCCATTTTGCTGGCCCTGTAGTCAGTGCAGTCAAGGTTTCTTTGCTTCGGAGCCTGTCTGTTTCCCACGACTAAGAAAGCAAGTGAAAAGATGAAATAACAAAAACCAAAAGAAATGCCTGCAGTTTTCAACTGTGTCCACACTCATCCACTACATGAAAATACTATAATGTCCAGCATTAAAACTCCTGAAGGCGACTCATATGCAAATTAAGAAATTTAATACAAATAATCAGGGCAATATAGTCAATATTAGTAGTTTTTCTTCCTTTACTATTCCTTTGTTATGTATGATCATAATATAGTTTGTACAATAAATTCTAGTAGATATGGGGCATTAGGAAAAAGCACAGAACCATCTGTGTAAGCTGGAACATCTCAGATATTGGCAAGAAACACTGTAATATTCACCGTGTGTAGAGAGGGAGTCGGTGTTTACTGGGGAGGTGGCACTTACTCCTTAAACTGTTTTCAGATGCCTCTCCTCTCTCTCCTCACATCACTGGCATCCCAGGCAAGTTAGTTAAGGTCTAGTCTTTAGAATGTTTTGTCAGGAATAAAACTCCAGGGGGAGCCAGTTATATAGAGCACATACCATTGAGATCCCGACCTTTGTACCCTGAAGAATCTACCCTTAGAGACCCTAGCACTGCAGAAGGTTTCCTCATAGGACTTGTGGATTTCCAAAGCCACCTGCAGAAAGGCTCTAGTCCATGGACTGCACCCCTCTGAAACATCTCCAGAGTCTGGTGACCTGGAAAATGGACAGACTAATTATATGTCATTTCCTTACTTGTCCTTGTTTTTGTTTGGTTTTTATGGATTCAGTCTTTGCCACTGTCCCCGCATGCTCACACCTGCTCGTCCCAGCATATCTGAGATCGCCCCCCCCCACTCCCCCAGCTACTGCCCTTTGGCACACTGCCCTTTGTTCCTTGGCATTCTCCCATGAAAGGTCAGTGGGAGGCTTCATTGGTGGGAGGCCTGCAGACCTCACGTTGGCTGTCCTTCTGAGCTGTGCATGCCAGAAGGCCACCCTGGATATCCTTCTCCCCCAGACATAGTTAATAGCCAGAGCTGGAAGGGCACCAAGAAGAATTAGAGTGAGTCATACAAGGACCTGCTGATATAACCAGTCATATGTCCTAACATGCCCTGTTGGAAATGATGGCCAGATCAAATCAGTCTGCTCTGCGTATGGTTATTTCTTACAAAAGCTGGCCTCTTGACATGTAGGCATCGCCTGGCAGTGGAGTGACTTGCCGGCTTAGTTGGCCCCTCATGTGTGTCTACATCACCAAAGGTGTCCACAGAGCGGCAGTGGTTGTGTCTGGCTGAGACATATCCTTAGGACCCTGGACACATCTTTGTCACTACTGGAATCAGGAAGTGCTCTGAACAACTCTTGGGCACAGTGATAGTAGCTGCATCCTCCTAGGGGCAACATCCCATGCTCCAGGAGGATGTCTACCTGGCTGGATTTTGGCTGCCTGTAGTTTTCTGTGTCAGCTAATCCCTGGAGCAAATGTCATGTGCCAGCCCTATGAAGAGCCTGGAGAGGAGCATGCATGTGGGCCAGATGAAACCCTGTCTTCAAGGTGCTTGCTCTCCTTTCCTAGAACAAGAGTGCCAGGTCCCTTAGTGGCTCCTTAATTTTTTCTTGATCCTGTCAATCATAATAAGATAGATTTAAAAAAATTAAGCTAATTAGGGCCATGGTTTCTGAACTTACAGTTGATGGTGAAAGCGCAATGGCCTTACCTAGGAAGGGACTTTTACAAATTTAAGTTGGAACCACAAAGCTGCCACACTGCACCCTTTCAGTGGGCAAAGGAACGTTAAGCAAGGGCATCTGGTGTGATATTTGGTTGGCCTCAGAGATGAAATTATTAGCCTTCCTGAGCCCCATTCCCTGCTAGACCATGGCCTCCAGATTTAGGAAACGGTGCCCCCCCCCCCCTGCACTGTATCAGCAGCCTAGATGTCAACTTGGGCATTTGCTGTGGAGCTCAGTGGCAGAGTATGGCAGCTGTGAAATCCTACAAAGTTTGCCCCAGCCGATTACAGTCCCTATGCATGATTGGTAGGCTGTGTATAGTGATTCCCTGGGGAAGTGAGAGGCCTGTGTCAGAGTGTGGCATCCCGAGAGTCTAGACACTGAGTTAGTTTGGGTGCGATTCCGGTTAGTGTCCATTGTGTGGAATTAGTTGAGCTGACTTCAAGGAAAGTCATCTCTTCCTACGAGTCTTCCAGCCCTGGCCTTCTGGTAGTCATCAGGTTCAACCAACCATATCTTCTAGACCAGTGGCCACAAACTCTTGCCATTGTTTCCTGAGGTTTATGAAGAGATCAGAAGACATAAAAATGAGGAACTACGAAAAATCAGTCACTTGGCTATGTCTCCAGAGAAACTCAGTTTTCCTCGGGAAACACGGCACTCGCCAGGCACTTGCAGACTTACATTCTTTTTCCATTGCTTTCCTGTCCCTTGGCCCTTCACAGTGATTTTTGATTTCTCCTTGAAAGAAACTGAATCTAAGCATTATAAGTCTAAACTCAAGTTCCCCCAAGTAACTTCTAGAACATTAGTCCCATGAGGGAAGTCTTGAGACAAAGATTTGGTGGGCCAAGAATTTTGGGAAAGTACTATACATTTTTAACTCTATCTCCTAGCATCCTGATACCATTAGCAGATCAAAGGATCTAAAATGGCATATAATAAAGAAAGCTCTATAATTTTATTTAATCTAGCATTTCCCAGACTTATTTGATCATGGTTTTAATTTTTTTTT
>CABHPQ010144110.1:0-41464 GCA_902168405.1 Peromyscus aztecus | reverse complement strand
GGATTAAAAAGCAGGAAATGGATATTCAAAGAAAATGCTTTTAATCTATTTTGGAATAAAGAAATCACCACAATGAAGGCAGTAAATTACAGTTTATAAGCCAATATTATGTTCATTTAAATGCATATATTAGATAACAAAGCCATTTACTTGGCAATATGTCATATTATTAATTTAAATGTTATTGTTAATGGTAATAAAAAGTTCCCTAGATGAGAGATGGCTCAGCTCTTAAGAGAGCTAGTTCCTCTTGCAGAAGACTTAGGTTCTGTTCCCAGCACCCACATGGTAGTTCATAACTGTCTGTACTTCTAATTCCAAGCATCTGATACCCTCTGCCTGTCACCTCTGGGCACTGCATTGATGTGGCACACTTACATACATGCAGGCAAAACTCTCACATCTTAGCTTTTAATGCTAATACTCAGGAGGCAAATGTAGATGGATATCCGCAAATTCAGGGCTAGCCTGGTCTGTAGATGGAGTTCCAGAACAGATAGTGACAGACAGAGAAACTCTGTCTCAGAAATAAAAAAAGCTTTCTATATCCTTATTTGAAATATTTTACAATTCTATTTTAATGTGAAAATAATTTCCGAAATTTAGACAATGGAGTTTCATAATTTTTCTTTCATGTCTGTGTGTGTACCTGTGTCTGTGTGATGTGTACATATCGTATGCACACGAACTCACGTGTACGTGGATGTGCATTCATAAGTGTTCATGTCTATGGGGATGCTCAAGAATTTTTAACTATCTATAGCTCATACACTTTATCCTTTGCATCAGGGTCTCTCAATCAAACCCATAGCTTACCAATTTAGATAGTGTCCCTAGCCAGCTTGCACTCGAGTCTTTGTCTATACATTCAAAAGATAGAATTACAGACAGACTGCCACACCCACCTTGCATTTTCAGGAATTCTAGAGTTCAAAACTTTGATCCTGTTCCCTCTAGGCAAGCCTGTTAACTGCTGAGCCATTTCCTTGGGAATTAACTAATTTTTTATCTTTATTTCTCATCAAAAAATTAATGGGATCTGAAGTAAGGGATGCATTTATCGCTTCTGATTTCCACATCTTTCTATCCTTTTCAATTCTGAACATGCTAATAGGCATAGAAAAAAAAATCTCCAAGCAGACAACAAGATAAGGGGAAAGTAATGATTTGAGGTATTATGGCAAAATCAATTCAAAAATAATGAAGTTCTACTGCAGCTGTTGCAAAATTGTATTGAAATAGTGTGCATATCTATCATCTAGGGAGTGCCAAATTCCTGTAGCAACTTCATTACTTTATGAGAAATTAAATTTGCCACCAACATGTTTCCCAGTTTTACTACTCATGTCCAGATGATTAAGTTATCTGCAAGAAGACTCAATATGTAAACCAACCTATCATCTTCTGCGGAAAGCCTGATTTAATAGATCCCAATACTTAGTATTCATTCCTTTTCTCCTCTTCCTGCAAATCTGGAGTTTCATGTATTTGGCTCAAAAATGATGTCTTCTTGTCTCATTGACATCCCAACGAAACAACGAAACACCCCTAACATAGATGCCTCATATTTTACAACAGTAACTCCCTCCGTCCACGTTATGGAAGGACTTTGTTGGTAGTCTGAATGAGGCTTTGGCAAGGTGAAGGAAGTCTCTGATACTGTACATTTCACAACCCTGGCTTCCTTATCACAGTCCTGCACTCATCCATCAGGTCTCCCACCACCAGATATTTTTACCATGCTTAGGGGAATTTTGAAATGTTTAGTCCTTCAAATATTTTCTAGTGAAATAATCCTTAGACTATTTTTTCTTTGCTGAAATACCCCTCCATATTCCACATATCATGTCTAAGAATCTGACAAATTTGTAATTTAAAAATGAACTGCATTTTCAGTCTCTGTGTATAACTCATTCTACATCTTTATCTTTATGCCCCTTTGGTATTAATTTTTTATCAAATGAACTTTATTGAAAAATTCTAGGAAATAGCTACCCTTTGAGTTTTGATCCCCACGACTTCATTTTCTGAAATGTTGCTCAAATTGTGAAGTATTGACAATAAGAGCTTAAACTGACCATCATATGTAGAAGTGGGGCCATTGAGGGGTATTTAGAATTAGAGATGGTTAATAATGTGGAACCTCAATAATGGAATTATGGTGAAATCAGGAGACAATAGGCAAAAGAGACACACACATGGTTCCTACTTTCACCATGTGATGCCTGGAACCATTATTAGGACTCTGTCAACAAAAAGGCCATTGGGATATTTATATTTGTCCCATCAAACCTGAACCCTCGGAGTTTTAAGAAAAAAAGAAAGAAATATGTTGTCCTTATATCTGACCCAACCATGGCGTTGGAGTCTCAAAAACAGATAATGATACAAAACACCACACCACAAACCATACATACAATAGATGCAATGGGTCAACCTTCCATTAACTTGTTAGTTCTGATAGCCCTAACCTTTAGGACTACTGAGCTCTACTTGCCTTGGATAACTTTGTATCTGTACTAGTCATGCTCTAACTTAATTTTGAAGTCCTACAGCTCAGAAGGAATCTCCTATGGAGTTAGTAATCTATTTTTGTTGCTTACTAGGTTAATGTGGATAAAAACACTGACAATATTTTATTACTCAGAGAACGAAGAAATATTTCCTAATAAGACTCGCAAGACAGCCTGACCTGTTTAGAACAAAATTAACATTATTTCTTTATAGGATGCTCAGCCACAATTTAGTAAGGCTGATATCTTTACAGGTTCACAATTATTTTGGGTTTCCTCAAGTTACTAATCTTTTTGACACATGGATTCTTCTACCTGAAGCAGACTTTTTTCAGAAAAGACAGCTTTTCCCACTCCTGTGAATACTAGACAAACTAAAGCATGGCTTCTCTTTTAAAGACTTAATCTACTAGTTTAGGAATCCTCTGTGCTCTCTCATAATGCTCTATGGTGGTCCTGGCTAATAGTTCACCACTCTTTGATGCATCTACATTTTTAATATTTGTATGTAAACATATATCAGTTATAATTTGCCATTCATTCCCAAGATGTAGTAACCCTTTTTTTTTTTTTTTTTCCTTTTTCTTTTTCTTTTTCTTTTTTCAAGACAGGGTTTCTTTGTGCCTTTCCTGGAACTCACTTTGTAGTCCAGGCTGGCCTCGAACTCATAGAGATCCACCTGCCTCTGCCTCCCAAGTGCTGGGATTGAAGGCATGTGCCACCACCGCCCGGCCACCCTTTCTTAAACAGTGTGAAAAATTTTAAATGTATGTTTCCCTATAACTTTAAGTTTCTTACAAACCTAAAATATTTTTGTTAACTATATCATATTAGGAAATATTCCAGAAGATGAGTTGAGTTGGAATCACAGATTATACTCATGCAAGTCTAGGACAATGTCTAAAAAATTTTTTCACCCATAGTAGATGAACAGAGGATTCCTAATATATTAATAAATACATTTATTTACAATTAAATGTATCTATAAAAGTAAACTTCAGAAATAATTTGTTCATGATTTTCAACATTATCATTTATGGAATGTGAGTAAAACCATCATCAAAAGTGTTTACATATGAATGTCATCTCATATACCAAGTCATGAAATAATATTTATTCAGAATACTTTTCAATTTTATACTATGTATAATTACTTCACATTTAGATTTTACTTTTTTAAATAACTTACCTGTAGCACGAATCTTAAAAGGTCTTATTAATAAATACAAACCCAGAGCCAGGTATTGGGGTGAATGCTGGAAGATCAGAGAAGCAGAACAAGCCACAGCCACCTCACCTCACCAATTCCTCAGCTGACCCTGTTCCCTCAGACTGGAAGCTTCTAAGTCCTCATCCAAATGGATCTCATCAGAACTGTCCTGCTCAAAGCCTAAATGCTTAACCAGCTCTAGTTCCTGGTCCTCATACCTTATATATCTTTCTGCCATCACTTCCTGGGATTAAAGGCTCTTGTTACCACGCCTGGCTGTTTCCAGTGTGGCCTTGAACTCACAGAGATCTAGACGGATCTCTGCCTCTGGAATACTAGGATTAATGGTGTGTGTGCCACCATTTTCTGGCCTCTATATCTAGTGACTGTTTTGTTCTCTGATCCCAGATAAGTTTATTAGGGTGCACAATATTTTGGGGAACATGATATCACCACAAACCTAAACAGTGACTCTCTCTTTCAATAACTTCTATGAGAGGCTACAGAGATCCCAGCCCTTGCATTCCTAACTGGCCCCTAGGGTCTGTGCTAACCAAACCCACCACCTATGTAAGATCTCTGATAAGACTTCCTGTTTTTATTATTCTCACAGGTCAATAAGGGGTATTAGACTTGAATGTTTTCTAAAGATCTTGTTACTTCTAATGTACATGATAGTTTAAGATATACTATGAAACTAAGCACTAGATATATGGAAGATTTTGAAGCAATATAGTATTTTAGCCATTATGTATGGACTATAAGTTGATGCGAGTTCCTTTTATTTTTCTATATTTATTGGGAACAACCTATGTACTGAGCAGTATAAGGAACATGTATAAATCAATCACCAGAAAGTAAACATGGTTACTGTCATGATGCATCCATCTAGCTCTCAGTAGGACTCAAAGGATCTCTCTAGGGTATGCTTCAGAGGACAGTTTGTGGATGAAGTGTTTCACCCACAGTTAAGTAGTTCTTCAGTGTGTGAGGAATCCAACCCTTAGAATCAGTTTATTCTAATCTCAACTTTTCCAATGTGAACACAATATTTCTTGCATGTTGTCAGTCAGCCAGAGATAACTTGGATAAAATGAATTTTATCATCTAAATTAACTGTTGTCTCTACCCTACTTGGCATAAGAACCAATCCTAGAACTCAATGTCTTCTACGTTCTAATTATTTATTTCATTGGCAATGTCGTTCTTCAGAAGACTCCACCCACAGCTTTCTCAACTTTGAAACTCAGGGAGATAAGTATAAGAACCTGGATCTATTCTCCTGGATACTTCCACTGTATACTCAGATGATTTTTTTCCTGTCTTTTGCAGAATCAGTATATTTCCAGAGAGCAGTTTTCAAGTATGAGAAGGGTAAAGTATGCACACTCTCTACAACTTAGTCAATTAGATGAACTTAAGCCTACTGTACACAATTCAAACGTGTCTTTCGTTCTGATCCACTTATGTAGGTCTTGTGTCATCTGAATGACAAGTGTTTTGATGGAGAAAGTGGCATATGTCACTTACGTGGGTTGTGACATTTTTTTTAAATGGTTTAAAAATGGGAAGGAGCCAGAGGCAGACTAGTTGAAGAAAAGAGGAAAGAATCACATAGCAGAGAAGGAACACAAAATAATTAAACTGTGAAAATCTTTCAAAGGCCAGAAAGGGTACTTGTTTGTATTAATTTAGGAGTCAAGTAAAGAAAAGGAGGTGCTCAGAGCAGGGAAGCAGGTGTCGCTATTGTTGTTCTCTATGGAGTGATAGTAGGATGGCATTTCCTGCAAACAGCCGTCAGCATGCACAGAACTTATCCTCACGTCTAGAGACCCTTCAATAAAGCAGATCTTCCAGCTCCAGAAGCACACTGATGTGAGGAGATTAAAAGAGGAATTTGATTGCCCCTGTTCCTGTTCTGCTAACCACAGACTTGACCTTGATGCCATTTCAATCATCTCTATAGCCACAGAGTAGGAAATCTTTGCTCTGGCATGTTCTTTTATCAATGCCATGACTATAAAAGCTTTAAAATAAAAAAAAAATTCTCAAAGGTAATTTAACCATGAAGGCTTCAGTCTGTATATCACGATTTCATAAGTACTTGATGCCTTTGACTTTATTTTTCCTGAAAATAAATGCCTTTTGTGCCAAGCTATATTTCATATTCAGGGAATGATTTAATTCAAAAGAATGAAAAAAAATGTAGTGTTTTGAAAGATTTTCTGTCAAGAGAAAAGATATTTCAGCCACACACCACACAAAGCCATTACAGATAAGGACAGGACACCTGTGTAACGTGAGCACACAGAGTCATTACATTGATATAAATTTCCTATTACATAATAACATCATACGTGCAAGTCTTTGTTATCACTTATGCATCCATGATAATGCTAGTAAAAATAAACCTCCTGTAGTGCAAACGGTCCAAAGCTATAGCACATAAACCATCTTAGCTTGAAATCAGTTTACATTTTATGTAATACAGTTTTAAATCCTTAAACACATTTGTTGTTATTTTAATTATAGCCTTTTCTCTCATCCTAACTTTTAAATTTGCAATTTATTTTGAGATTTTTTTATTTCTTTATTTCATCTTTTGTATGGATGGATGTTTAGCTTACATGGATGTCAGTGCATCATATATGTGCAAGGCCTGCATGGGCCAAAAGAAGGACATTGGTGTTGCTAGAGTTTTCCTGCCTGGCCCACAGTTAGGACAAATCTCTTTCACCTGCCAGTCCCACAGCCGCTCAGACCCAACCAAATAAACACAGAGACTTACATTGCTTACAAACTGTATGGCCGTGGCAGGCTTCTTGCTAGCTGTCCTTATATCTTAAATTAATCCATTTCCATAAATCTATACCTTGCCACGTGGCTTGTGGCTTACCGGCATCTTCACATGCTGCTTGTCCTGGTGGTGGCTGGCAGAGACTCCCTCCGCCTTCCCGTTCTTTTTATTCTCTCTGTTAGTCCCGCCTACACTTCCTGCCTAGCCACTGGCCAATCAGTGTCTTATTAGCAGCACATGTGCCATACAGAACATCCCACAGCACATTGGACTGCTTGGAAATGGAGTTCTAGAAAGGGAACTTCTACGTGGGTGCTGGGAATGAAGACCAGGCCTTCTGGAAGAGGAGTCAGTTCTCTCAGTCACTAAACCATTTCCCAAGCCCTCATCTTCATGCTGCTCTTGTTTTCTCTTTTCTTAGAAGCTACTCACAACTGGGGACCAGAATTTAAATACCTCCTTACAGCATATGTTCCGAATGTTGCTTTTAATAACGCGAAACAATCAGGTATTTAATGCTGCCATTAAACTTTCATCGAGTGTTCAGCCACAGGTATAACTGAGATATATAGCTACATCAAGCATAAAGTAGAACAGAAAGGTAAAGAAATTAAAGACAAGAATTCACCAAAAAATCTATATTAATACAAAGTTCATTTTTCATAGTTTTTTTTTGAATCCAGAATTTCAACTTAAAGTGGACAATAGAAAGAAAACTGCAATTTTGCTTCTAGCCCATGAATTTTTTTTTGGAATTATAACACGTTAATTAATGAAATATATCTATTCAAAAATAAGTATTTATGAAATTTGCATTTTCATTTTACAGTTAGGTAATTATGTATAAGTAGAGACACCATCAGCCTTCAGAGTAACTGTGGTGTTTTCTGTTAAATAATAGCATCCAGTGTCAGAATACAATATTTCCAATCAGGTAAGAAGTCAATGCTGCTTAAGAAAATTACAAAACTAGGCACGAAAGTCCAAGGTAGGAGGTTGTCATGTGTTTGTGGTCAGGCTGAGCTACCTTAAAAAAAAATAACTAAAAGGACAAAAAAAAACCAATTATAAAGTAAGAAGTGATGGTCAGTCTGACATGCGTTTCCGGGAAGTCTCAGTGATGGGTGTCCCCATGAGTGGACATGTCAGCTTACTTGTGGTGGACTTTCTTAATTCAGTTAGCTGGTGTGAGAAGAGCCAGCCCCAGATGGGGTCCATAGTTCCCTAACCAGGGAGTCCTCAACTAAAGACAAATGGAGAAATGGAGCTGAGCAGAAACAAGCATTCAAGTTTGTTCACATGAACTCATTTTTATCTTCTCCGGACTGCAGATTCCATAGGAGTGATTGAGTACCTCAAGCTTTTGAAGCTCAGACTTCCAGCAGTCATGGGCTCTAACCTGGAATTGGAAGCCCTGTATACAATTACTTCCCCTATATTCTTCTTTAACCTTCTTTGAGAATGGTATACAGGGATACAAAGCATTTTGATCATGTCCAGCCTTACCCAGCCTCCCTCCAACCCTCGTTGTGTTCCCCCAAATTTTCTTTTCTTTAGCATATCCTTTCCCTTAGTTTATCATAGCAACAGAAAAAAAAGAAAACTATAACACAGGAAGTTACAAAAATATCCAGTGGTTTCAAAGAATAAAATTACTGAGTTATAAAGTCTGATATAATTTCAGAGTTGGTCAGCTAATCTAATTTCTCTTTTTAAAAGTTTATGAAATATAGGCCAAAAGTTATAATTTCTTCTTCAAAATACTGTGACTGTGTTAGGATTTAACTAATTTGTTTTAATAAGAAGAGAGAGGTATCATGCACTAGTTGGCATTCTGAGATGGGGAAACCAGTTTTAGATACTAATAAGTTCTGTCACATAAATTACCTCAATTGACCTCAATTTTCACATCTACAAAAATGAGACTTTGTGTTACACTATTTGTAATGTCCAATGCAGCTTATAATTCTTATGATTACACAAAGGACCATTAGAAGTGAAAGAAATATGTGATTAGATGAAAACTCTTATTTGAGAAGAAATACATGCTTTTTTCTTTCAATTGTTAAAGAAAATGTATTTCAAATTCGATGTACTCAATTCAAATTTGTTTTTAATCAGCAACATTGGTTGGCATATTGCAATTAACACACTTCTTTTAAGAGGTTTTAGCTTTCCTTTTGTTCTGGGCTGTAAGTGACTCATTTGTTTGCTATGTTATTAACAGTAGCCTGTGGCTAGAACATTTTCAATGATCACAAATTCCAAATGTAATGAAGTAGAAACTGGTGACATTTTATTTCCTTTTTCTCATATCATCACATGGTAAAAATCACACTGCATTTTATAACATCTGCAGGTCTTGATAAAATTGAGCTCCCAGCCAAATAAAACTCATACAGTGTGGCTACTGCCAGAAGGCTGAGGGCTGTACTGAAGAATAGACCACAGATTTATTAATGAGCAATCCTACTGTAATTGAATTATCCAGTGTTTTATTTGTTGCAATACATTATTCAATCAATGACCCTCCATTGAGTGCCTACTATTTCCCAGATAGCAAGCTAGTGAAATAGTAGCAGCTGTTATGTAAAGTAGATTATAAAACCAGGAGCTTGGAATAAAGATGAAATTGAAAGCTCATTAATAAGAATTATAATGCGCTGAATGAATGATCAAAGTGGAGTATAGACAAAGGGAACACGTAAGAATGGTATGCCTATAGTACTAAAATCAAATCAGACTAGCTACAAAAGTGACTGCGATTTGGTCCCATTTGCATTTAACAAGTGGTTAAAAGATGAGAAAATATACAAAATAAGGAGTGTTCAGTTAGTCACGACTAATATTGATTGATGATTTTTTGCACACAAACTATGCATTCATATATATATATATATATACATATGTCTATATTTATATATGTATATGTTTATGCATTGTATCTCTTGTATTTATCTGCACTGGAGATTTGGCTTAAGTTTACATTCTGTTGTGCTGCTACATCTGAATGTAGCCAATAAACAAATAGGATGAGCCAACAAGAAAGTTGTTTACAGCAGCACTGGCTTGATTATCACTGGATAACTTACTCTGTCGAAATGAAGATCCTGGCATAAAGAACTTGGCTCAGAGAGGAAGTCTTAGTTTTCCTTAGGAAGGATTCTGAATGCAGTATGATGGAGAAAAGTGTATTTATCACAAGCCACCAGTGGATCTCAGGTTACAAAGGACAAGAGACTGTCAATAACAACTAGAACAATGCTTTTATAAACCACACAAAATATTAGGATGCAGGTAACTGGGTTTGGGATCACTCTAAAGTAATATACAAGGAAAAGGATAAATCAGGTCAATCCCAGGCACTTGTCTAGCAGCTGCTGTGTAAATAACTTATCTGAAGTCATTTGTGATTCTGATCAAGAATAGTTGCGCGATACATGTAGTGCAGAAGAGGTCAGAGGCTCACTGTAGTCAGAGACTGAGCCATGCTTATGGATTAAATCTTTCAAGCCTCATAGCTTTCTTATGAAGATGCAATGCTTGATGGGGTTTCTGTGTTGGGGTGGCAGCGGTAACCACCTTGTGGAGACAACAATATTGGCACAGGTTGGTTTCTGTTTAGCAATGAGGCATAGAAGGCATTGGTGGTTAAAGCTCCAGCAGAAATCATTTAGTGGAACACAGTCAGTGTGCTGTAAAGCCATAGTCACAAGTAGAAAGGGGCAAGGAACGCAGTGAGTGAATGATCACAAGAGAAGGGTTTGCTTATGCCACGCATTTTATTTTTCTTGCTTTTGCTGTTCAAATGTTTGATTCTAATGGCTGTTCGTATTTTCTCTTTCACTATAATCTCTAAGCAGCTGGATTTGGAACACACAGTAAATTTAGTTTATTTCTGCATTGGTATTCGATTTCCTAAAATCTTGTGATGACAGTTTCTATCATAGCAATGCAAAGGAAGTTAGAGCTACCTCAAAATTCCATCATTGGTTTGATGTAAGTCGTGGTCTTGGATTCACTGTGTAAGGGAGAAGAATGGGATCCAGTATTGGAATGCACATGAAGGTTGGTGGACTCAGTAAACAGTGGGGTGTGTTTGGAAGTACATGACTATTCTTTTCAATTTCACTGTTCAGTTTGCCATGATAGAATGTTACAGGACCAGCACAGGAACTCAAAAAAGATATGTTCTTTCAAACCACTTGTAAAATGCATTTATCCAATGCATTAGATAATCTGGTATGCTCTTGATAAATGTCACATGTCCTAACTTCTACCTCTAAGCAAGTCATGATTAAACATCATTTTCTCACTGAGAGTTTTTGTTTTGTTTTGTTTTGTTTTAACCATTGAAATTCAAATACATTAAAATTGTAGCCTTATTTGTATGACTCCCTAAAATTTGTAACTCTTGAACTTACTATTTAATGCACTCATTTAGTGTTTGTAATTAATTATTTTTTCCCAGCCTGTTCACAGTTTTCCCTCCATCCCTCCCTCCCTCCTTCCCTCCTCTTCTACCACTCCTCCACACACACCTACCCTCTCCCCGGTCCCATTCCCTCCTCTTCCTAATTTTTGAGCCACTTTTACCCCAGTGTATCTTGTAGGCAGGGCAAATTGTAGGTCAAAGGTTATGTGGCTGGGTTGGCGTCTCAATCTCTCCACTGGAAGTCTTGCCTGGTTGAAGGAGATGGCCAGTTCAGGCTGCTTATCTCCCATTGCTAGGAATCTTAACTAGGGTCACCCTCATTGATTCCTGGGGGTTTCCACCACACTAGTTTTCTAGCTTATCCCAGAGATTCCCCTGTTTATTCCAGTATGTTTTCCATCCATCTTCCCCTGATCTGATTCTCCCTATTCCCATTCTTACCCCTCCTTTGAGACACCCCAAGTACAACTGTGATGTCTATTCTGTCTTCCCATCACAGTGAGATTCATGTGGCCTCCCATTGGGCTTTCCTTGTTACGTGGCTTCTTTAGGTCTATATACCACCAAAGAAATAACTAAAGAGAAGGAACAACTTATAGAGTGGGAGCCAACCATGTTATCCATACGTCTGACAGGTAACTATTATGTGGAACAGATAATGAAGTTGTCAAAGAAACAATTGAAAAAAAATCAATAAATAATGAAATAAAGCAGGCTGTTCTCCAAAGTGTAGATGGTCAAAACATTGATATGAAAAACCATAATCTTTAGCTATAAGAGACATACTTATTAGAATAATGTTGAAATTTCATCTGATACCAATCAATAGAGCTACTGCTAAGAAAATTAATAACAGAACAATAAAATGACTCCTAGTGACATATTGTTATACCAAAATCAGTGCGTCACTCAGCCCTTCATGTCTCGGCATAGAAGCTTCTTCTTGCATTAGATAGCGTTGAACACAGAGACCCACAACTGGACCATGTGAAGAGAGGCAGAAACTTTGGAATACTCAGTACTAAATGAAATGTCATTATCACAACCCTCCCCTCAAGACTCAAGAATTTATGTAAAAAAGGAGGTGAAAGACTTTAAGAGCCAGAGGTGAAAAATAACTCCAAAGAGACAGTATCTTTCAGACACTTATAGAGTAAATGATCTTATGAACTCACAGACACTGGTGCAGCATGAACAAGATCTGCTCAAGGTCAAGTTAGACAATATTCCAGCAAAGAGAAAGGAAAGCATGCAGAAAGCCTCACCTAGACAGCAAGGACATGACTGTCTATGATAAAATCATATGGTAAGGAATTCTCAAAGAATAAATAAAATAAAATTGTGAAAATGAACACCAAAAACAAAACCTTATGAGGACAGGGAGTAATCCTGTTTACCTTGCTGCTGAGAACCTGAGAAAGTAAATTAGTCCAGTAACCATGGAAATCAGTAAAGAATCTCCACAGAAAACTAAAAGTAGAACTACTCTATGATTCAATTACATCACTCTAGAAAACCTGAAGAACTCAGGGGAACATAAAATAAACACACTTGCAGGTTTGTTTACTCAGGCACTGTGCACTGTTCTGGAATGGGCCTTGGTGTCTATCAGCAAATGAATATGTAGAGAATTTGTGGTTTTATATATACACAATGGAGTTTTATGCAGCCATTTGAAAACAAAACTTAAAAAATTCCTCTAGTAGCAAAATTGGTACATGTGGAATTCACATTATTAAGTTAAATAAATCAGGCTCAGAAAGACATACTTTACCATGTTTTTCTTTATTTGTTAACCTAGATTTTATGTAGATACTACTAAATTTTAAAGAAAATAAAAAAATCTGTTCTAAGATAACTAGAAAATATCTTATCTATATAAGCAATTTCAAAAACAATGGTGTATTATTAATAGTGTATGTACATGCTTATTGTAATAGTCTGGGTTTTAAAAGATTGATTTATAAACGTGTCCTTTTTCATGTGTGCTATATGCTTGTCTGTACAAATTGATGTGGAGGCCAGAAGATGGTGTCAGATGCCCAGCAGCTAGACTTACAGGCAGTTATGATCCTTGTGAGTAGTGAGAATCAAATTTTAGTCCTTGGATACAATGATAGGCGATCTTAACTGCTGAACCATTTCCCCATATTCAGACACTGCCCTCATTTGGAGCTGGACTCTGGCACCTCTCTATATTTTTAAGAAAAAAAAAATTATAACAAATTTAAAATGCCTTGGTGTCTTGAAGGCCTGGAAATTAGTCAAGTCCCCTAATCCAAAGGGTTAAAAAAGAAAGGAATAAATAAATAAATAAATAAATAAATAAATAAACAAAGAAAGAAAGAAAACTTCAACAAATTCTTCCTTCTCTCTATTATGTAATCCTAGGCAGTATCATTTTATCTAATGTTTGATGCATGCCACAGAGAAATGAAATCAGAACAATTTCTTTCCTATAAGTAAATTAAGAAACTCATGATATGTTTAAATGTTCATTTATGTGTAAATTTATATATTTATTAATTTATTTTGAGACAAGATAGCCAATAGCTTAGACTGTCCTCAAATTTTCCACGTGATTAAGAGTAGTCATGAACTCCTCCTAATCCTCTAGGACAATGAATGTGTGCTAGCTTACATAAGCTAACATCTACAGTTATATGCATACTGTTCCAGTCAATTAAGACTGATTTCTGGAAGCCAAACTTCAAGAATCATTGTTATTCATTTAAAAAATGTTAATTTGCTCTTGAAAGAACCATTTAAAGAAAATCTCAGATTTTTCACAAATCAGTACAGCTTAGACATCATACCTGATTCTGGTTATTTGATAAAGAAGGAAGACTCAATGAGAAGTCATGTTTTCAGAATTCTGGTATCTGTTGGCTATTTTGAAATTTGTGAATATATTAAATGTCAGGACCTTCTTAAAGCCTTGAAGGAACATAGAATAACTAAAGCATTTAAGTAAACTTTTTAAATCAATGGCTGGCAACTCAAGTTAAAAAAAATACTTTTCACCAAACTGTGTAAGATAAAATTCAAGATGATGTGAGGAAAATAATTTTGGCCTACATACAATTCTGATTAGCTGTTAAGTAGTAAGGTGCCTCATCTCTGTTTAATACTTTGGGGCCGATCAATTTAAGATTACTATTAAACAATTTTTAGTTTCTCCTGGCAATGACCTTCTACTTCTAAGATGACATTAGAGACAAATGTTAGATCAAACTCCTCAGTGACCATGAAGCTAAGCTTCAAGGAGGCCAGGATAAAAATAGATGACAACACCATGAGACATTATAAATAATTTCAATATAAATTCAGGGGTCAGGAGCAGGAAGGGAACTCAGTGGTAGAGCCTGAGTTTCTATTTCTAGAGCCATAAACACAAATAAATAATTTTACATGGCCTTCAACTTGAACTTCTATTTCATTTCTCACTAAAACAGAGAAATAGGAAGATTTTGCTGAAGAAAATGCCCTTGCATTAAGTATAAAAATAGTAAGAGAACATGGCCTATAACATGGGGACCCACTGATTTTCTTTTCATAAGTTGGCAATCATTTAGCAATATGACAGTTTGGAAGTCTGAGTTTCTTTTGTGTTTCTCTCTCTCTCTCTCTCTCTCTCTCTCTCTCTCTCTCTCTCTCTCTCTCCCTCTCTCTCTCTTACATGGATTTCACTGTCTGACTATTTTGCTTTTACTTTTCAAATTAAAGTGACGGGCAGAAATTGTTACATAAACAATCTTACAGTGGAAAATGTGATCCTAGGCTCATTCTTGACTATAGCAAACGTAAAGCTCCGAATATAACTGTGTAAATGTAATAACATGAATGCTCTTCCTGCTTAGGAACATATTTGTCATGGAATAACAGACCTCAATAATGGTTAACTCTGGAAGTGACATAGTACACATCCACTCTGTATGAAAGTCTATTATTTTTCTATGAAAAAGCAGATGCCTACGAATACCTGAGATGCAGATGCCTACGAATACCTGAGATGTCATATTCCTTATTAAGTCGAAGACCTTGGTATTAATTCCCTCATCAAGAAAACAAACTAAAAATATCATAGCAATAAAATTTGTGTGGAAATAAAATATATACAATTTGGGTTTTTTTTGTTTTGTTTTACTGAAAGTTTCAGATTTTAAAGGGAAGAATCTAATAACCAATTACAGGATAAAACAAAGATATATTACTTAGAAGATTATGCTATAAGCTGGGCCTAGCGACACAAGATGATAATTTTAGCTAATTATGATGCCAGGATGGAGAATGGTAAACTCAAGGCCTAACTGAGAACCTTAACTGAAATCCCTACCTTTAGCCTTCACAGGCAATAAAGGAAGATCTAGGGATAGAATTCCTTCTAAGAACACTTGCTTAACTTGTGAGACCCACAGGATGCAATCCCCATTATTGGGAGTTTTACATTTGCTATAGTCAAGAATGAGCCTAGGATCACATTTTCCGATGTAACACTTTTTATGTAATAATTTCTGCCCATCACTTTAATTTGAAAAGTAAAATCAAAATAGTCAGACAGTGAAATCCGTGAGAGAGAGGGAGAGAGAGAGAGAGAGAGAGAGAGAGAGAGAGAGAGAGAGAGAGAGAGACTCCATATCAAGGTCTTAGACTTAATAAGGAATATGACATTTTTGGTAACCGTAGGCATCTGATTTTTTATAGAAAAAGGAAAAGGAAAAGAAAAAAAACAGATTAGGTTTGTTGAAACAAAGCAGAACATCTAAGTCTAGATTTGTTTTTAACATGCATGCATACGTTCTGTAAAATATTCTCAATGAGAGTTAAGGTCCCAAGGGACTGAGGCAAACTGAAGAAAAAAATAAAAAGGCTTGATCACAAAGAGAAATACATTTCAAGTTGAAGCTCAACGGTTTTCAGTTTTTAGAGATTTCCTCTCAGTGACAAAAGTTGTTACCTTGAGTTTTATCCTATTTTTGTTTTAGTTAGGTTTACTGTTTCTGTGAAGAGACACCATGACCATGGTGACTCATAAAGAAAATATTTAATTGGGGGTGGCTCATTTACAGTTTCAGAGGTTCAATCCATTATCATCAAGATAGGGAGCAAGACAGCATGCAGGCAAACTAGGTGCTGGAGCTGAGAGTCCTACATCTTGCAGGCAATAGGAAGTTGACTGTCACACTGAGAGAAGCTTGAGAAAAAGAGACCACCAAAGCCCACCCCCACAGGGACACACTTTCTCCAACAATGCCACACCTCCTAATAGTGCCACTCCCTTTGGGGGCCATTTTCTTCCAAACCAGCACAACTTTCTTTATCTCCTTTTAATGCGTGAGAGTGGAAGTGCTGTATATGCGGTCTATGTGTATTTGCATATGTCTGTGACATATCTGCATGATCACAAGCATTGTGTATATGGTGTGAGTGTGGGGGTGTGTATGGGGTGTTTGCATACATGGTATCTTCGTGTGTGGGGTGTGTATGTGGAATATGTGTGTGGTTTTGTATATGAGTGTATGTCATTGCTAACTCCAGTACATGTGCATGCAGATGCCAGAGCAGGGTACCAGGGGCCTCCTCTACAACTCTACTTACATTCTTGAAACCGTCACTCCCTGAACCTGGGGCTATCCTGGCATCCAGCAAGCTCCAGTGAATTGCCACTTGTACCTCCATCATTGCCGTCTTTGAGGTTGCCAATGTGTGGCTGCACCCAGATTTTTGCATGGATGACTGGAATTTGTACTCAGGTCCTCATGCTTGGGCAATGATCATTTTCACACAATGATATATTTCACTAGCCTCTTCCTCACCCCCTTTTTTTTTTAAATTTTGTAAGCCTTTTGGGTTTTTTAAAAAGATTTTTGGAGCCTTTTATAATTACATCCAGCTTAATAAAACATAAAAATAATATGTAATTGCTCTCACAATTTTTCTTTCTTTTTCTTTAATTTTATTGAATTTGTCCTTTGAGAATTTCATGCACAAATAAAGTGCATTATGATTAATATAACCTCAGAGTCTCTTCAATCTCACCTCTTTTTCTACCCCATCAGATGTACAAGTCCCTAGGCAACATTTTTGTCCAAAAAATTTTTGGATACCTACTGAGTTTAACCAGGGTCATCTGTATGACCATAGGTTTGGAATTATTTATTGAAACCTGCTCATCTTATCAATGAATACAAAATTGAAGACAATGATGCCAGTTTTCACAGACTCTACACAGCTCAGCAGGGAGGGGTGGGGCCCTCTAACTACTCCCTGACCCATGATTGCCTATTGAAAGGCCCAGTTTGGTACTGATTCATTGAAGACAATTACAGCTGCAGTAATGACGTTAGCATATTAACTGTGTCCTGCCCAGAAAATAGCATCCCATATCCCTAGACCCTATCTTTGGGCTCCTGCATTCTTAATACCCTTTCTTTAGTGATAGTCTCTGAATCTGAGAGATTGTATGAATATCCTGTTTATGAATGAGCTCTTAATATTTTGTCTTAGCACTTTGGGCAGTCAACAATCTTTAAATCTGCAACAGTATTGTGAAAAGAGGCTTCCCTGATTAGGTCTATCAATAGCTTTTGTGTATCAGTACAGACATAAATATTTAGACAGATGCTTGGTACCATGGGAACCAAGCTGGGAATTCAAACTTAGGTCTTCACATATGTCCAGCAAGAGCTCTTACTCACTGAGCCATCCTACTAAGCTGTCCTCTTCCTCATCATATTACTTATTTTACAAGAAACAAACAAAAAGAAAAGTTTCCTGTCTTCTAGAAGGCATTTAATAAATTAGTTATTTATCATAACAATATGACCCGATATTTCATAAAAATAAGTAAACATTGTAGCAGGAACTGAAAAACTGTATGCCTTTCAGAAGAGCAATATTCAAAATGATACATACCTATATGGTGGCTAAAGAAACCTCAAATAAGATACAGTGACGGGAAACACATCATAAAACTGAATTAAACCTGAGGTCAGAAACAGGAAAAAAAAATCAGTAATAGCCTATACTGTGTAGAAGAGTTGAGCAGAAAAATAACTCTCAGTGTAATCAGTATAGGGAGTATCAGGGAAAAACTGAGTTCTGGGTCCTCAGACTTCAGACAGACTGGGAAGTCATGTCTGGAGGAAAAAGTATTTTACTTATGCCCCCGATGTGAATCATAGTCCTAAAATCCATTTGCTTAGCACTAATAAGATGTTTGAAAAATATTGCAGTCTACTCTTAAATTTAGTAAATATAAGCCTCTTTGGTAGATGCAATATTGAAGACATAAAAAAAATGCATAGGTTAGGAAGTCAGGATTTAAGTTTCTGTTTTGATGCCAAAATAAAATATGGTCTGAGGCCAGTTATTACTGTTTTCTGATCTTCAAAATTCTTACTCTGTACAATTAAGACAAAAGCATTTTAAAGTAACATTTTAAAATTTATGTTCCTTTATTCGGGAGAATTTCATACATACATGAAATTAATTATTCCTCACTTCTACACTTACTCCCTGCATATTCCCTTCTATAAATCCTTCTCACAACTTCCTGACATTTTTATTTTCTATAACCTTTAAGACCAGTTAGAGCTGCTCATATGTATGCAGGTGTGGGCCATCTACTCGAGCCTGGGACACTTACCAACAGCCACATCATTAAAATTAATGACTTCCAAGAAAAAAAAATGCCAAGCACCAATAGCCCCTCTCTATGTGGTGTGTCTTGGAGCTCCGCTACCTGTCTATGAATGGACTTTGGCTGGTGTGATTTGTTGCTGATGTGCAGTTAGCCACAATGGCTATGTGTTTGTGAAAGCCACGTCGTATAAAGAAAAAGACATTACACAGCACACTTATCCACATTCTCAGGTTTTTCCCTTCTTTTTGCTACCTCTTATGCGTTGTCCCCTAAGTCTTTGGGGGATTGGGATTGGCAGAAATATTACGCTTAGGGCTGAGCAGTGAGTAGTTTCTTCTCAGCACTTGGGCCAGTTATACCTCTTTCCATTGTCTGCAGTGTACAGCCAAAAGCGACTTCTCTGACACAGGTCGCGGGCTGCAAAGGTCCCAGTTAGTAATAAGTAATAATCCTAAAATAATGATTTTACTAAAAAAAAAAAAAGACATAAGCACACCGATAGTTGTTCTTAGTATATTTGGGGAATGGTTCCATAAACTGCGTGGCTATGAAAATAGCACTCTTGAACATCATCTATTCACCCCCGTTACACCATGTCTGCATCACCTTTAACCTCAATATATTGTACATGTTCTGTTAGCAGCTACTCTTTTGTACTTATTGACAAGATATCTTTTGTACATAGCCTGTAATGTGTAATTAAAAAAAATGATTGGCAAATGTAGACTCCAGTTATATGTAGGGTCCATATCTTATTTCTTTTTAAAAAATATGACCCTCTTTAAATGTAATTTTAATGTAATCAAGATTTTAATGCAATAATTATAATACTAAATATATTACATTTAAAACTGATTTGAAGAACTACATTAGCTCAAGTTGTATCCATTTGTATTTCTAGGAAAGTAAAAGTAACAATAAAATCTGCAATTAATTTACATAAAAGCTTCCATAATAAGAAATTATGAGTAAAAGAAATTTAATTTGTACTACAGCCATTATGTATAGTATTGAGACATGTTAAGCAGTACACTTAGAGTTCTTTATATTTAAAACAAAAGCTAAGGATACTATTCTGTATGCATTAAATTTATAAAAACGTAAGGATTTATCAATATTTTACCGTATTCGTGGCATTCAATGATGGAGGGATTAGACTATATAGTTATAGTGAATCTCTTTCATTTCAGATTCTTAGGTTAGCCACTGGATTTAACTTTATTAGTCAAGTAGTGCAGTGCAGATTTTGATAAGTTCTTTCTAACTATACTGCGAGATCATCTTAGAATTACAGCAGTGAACAGGCCTTCTTAGTTTGACTTCAGCTCCATTCCAGAGGACAGATTCCTGCATAAAAGAAAACAGCAGGCTAAAAAAGCATGGGAAATAGAGCGATGAAGGAAATTTTTTTGCTTAAAGGAGGTAAGAAAGACTAGTTTGAATTTTTAAAAGATGAGAGAATAAGCCACTTAGATCTTTCAAAGTCTTAAAATAGTCATTTTAACATAAAGGCAAGGCTCAGAGCTTTTGAGTTCAGAGCACTCCTTCCTGGAGTTACTGATGCAGCTCCACGAGGGATTGCCAGGGCACTCTGTCAGCTGTCAGGAAATAAATCTCTCTATCATAATAAGCACTGTGAGTTGGAGCAAGTGCTCCACAACGTGTCACCCCGGGAGCTCTCAACATGCTTCCTGAACAAGGGCTCCCTGATGTACTCTGATTTATATACCTCTGTAGAGTGACTACTGATTTAGAAAAAGGAAGAACTGATCAAGAGGGCCATCACACTGCCGACGCTTTTATGTCCTTCCCATCTGACTCAGCTGGTTCTTGGCTACACTGGCTCTTCTCAGCAACCCTTCCCATTCACAGTGACCCACTTACAGGGCAGTGGCTAGAACCACCGCACACCTCCTATGTCGGCAAAGGACAGTGCTAGTCGCACCGGTGCTTTAAAGGGGGTCCTGTCAAGTGACAGCCTCCTTTGAGAGTCATCTTCCTTATAAACACAGAATCCATCCGATACCTACTGCTGTACGAAACCGCCTAGAGATGCCACAGGTTACCCGCTGGCAGCCATATTACGTCCCAACATCATTAGCTTCTGTCATGTGCCGTGCTTCATTACTCAACGTCTCAAGAGTCAGGGTATTTCATCCTCCTATCATTAGGCTTCCCATCCAACAAAGTTCAAATTATATTGGATTCGAGCTAGTGTTAATGGGTAGAAATTGGATGTTATTGTAGGTTGGTGTTGAAACGATCTTTAATATATGAAATACTGAGAAATAAGGGTTCCAATTCAACGACATGCAGGTAGTCATTTCAGGTATACAATACTTGAGAGTAAATTTAACATTTGCACATTATTGTTTTGTTTGACCAATGTATAAAAATAACACCAAAATTTATGAACTATGGTTTGTAAACTGGATAATTTGAGAAACCAATATGTTCGGGGGCAGTTCTGCCATTGCTTTGAAAACTAGGCTAAAGGGATTGTCCAAGTTCTAAAGGACATTATTTCTTCTGGGCTTTAGCAATACACAACAATATATGAAGTTTCAGGCCTATTAATAAAATAATAATGAGGACCAATATGGATGGAGTAGATATCACATATAAGAATAATTATGTGGACATGGTATAATTATGAAGAAATGCATGACTGATTTTTTTCATTTGTATCCTAAATTAAAATACAGTAATACTGAAAGACTAAAAGTGAGCTTACTGTAGATATAACTGCGTACCTACGTTCATGAGACACTATGTACAATAGTCAAATTATTGAATTTACCTGGGTTCTTATCTCTAGATTACTGGATAAATAAATTGTGATGTATATACACATGATGCTCTACTGATAAAGAAGAATTAAATGATATAGCTTTCAATGACATGAGTAGAATTAGAGGTCATGTTAAGTGAAATCTGTCAGTTCCTTCCAGAAAAGTGTTAAACATTTTCCCACCTATGTATAAGCTGTTGAAAATGACAATGAAATATATGGTAGACCAATGGAGAAGTGAACAGAGAAAGGAGCAGGTGGAAAGGCAGAAAAGACTAATGGAAAACTGAATAGAATCAAAGCAATTTGATAGATAGATGGGAATACACTGCACTTCAAATTTTGCTGATAAAACCTGGTCATTTTGCATGAAAATGTCCCCATGTGGATACTGCCTGAAAACAGTTTTCACTTTGACAGGCAATTATTTTGACAAACTCATTAAATAGAGATCACGAGGGTAGAATTTCAAAAACAAAGTAATATGACTGAAGTCGCCTGATTTGAAATATAAATTTCAAATTTTCAAAAAATAAAGTCCTTAATGATGATAGGACTGCTTAACACTATGCACGTATCAGCCACTGTAAAGGCTCAAGCGTACGTCCTGTTTCTGATTCAAAGTCAGAATCTCTAAAAGATGCTCTCAGTTTTCTTGAAGAAACTCAGAAGTGTCTATGAACTCTAACATAGGTATGGCTAAGAAATTTACAAGGGATGGGAGGGCAAAGGTTTTAAAACATTCAATTGAAGAAAACATTATGTATAATAACTAGGATTGATCTAAACCTTGAAGTGTACTTATTATCAATATTGCTTGTACTGACCAGGCAGTTTTGGCTCACACTTTTAATCCCAACACTCAGGAGGCCGAAGCTGGTGGATCTCTGTGATCTCAAGGGTCAGTCTGCTCTAAAGAGCAAGTTCCAGGATAGTCCTGGCTACGCAGAGAAATCCTGTCTAGAAAACAAACAAACATAATGCTTGGACTGCAAAGGAGTAAACATATAAATACTCAATGATATATGAAATACATTCATTGTAGTATTGTTTTCATATTTCCAGATCAGCCAGAAGCATTCTATCATTGCTTTATGAAAGTTCATACAAATATGATAAGAAGGATTTTTAATGGTTTATTGAATCACACACATCAAATTTTATTATATTTAATAGTGTTCTTGTTATGTGCTTAAGCATAAAATAAAATTTTGCCAATTTTAATTTGACTGTGTTTAAATAAAGGAGTGTATCTATTGATTTATAAAAGTATAAATCGTTACCAGGTTGAGGGAAGTCAATTATACCATGTATAAATCATATTTTATGTGTGAAGGAGAAAGAAAATATTCAGCTAGTGTGATCATCCCCTGATAAGAGATATTTACTATGCTATTTGACTTTGAAATCTCTTGCCATATGTACCTCATGATTTTGAATCCTAACTGTAGTCTTATTCCCTTACATCTGTCCCCAGCATGTCTTCCACTTCAAGGCACTAGGTATCTCGATTGAAATTTCTTAGAACAAAGAGTGTATATGAATTGTGGAGTCTTCATATCCAAAGGCTGAAAGGAAGACAAATGTAAAAGAGTTTGGACTCTGAATAAGTATATATTTTAATTATAACAATATAGATTTTAATATTACCACATATCTGTCATAATTGTAGATGATACTATTCCTGAGAGTGAGGGTGAAAGGAAGTATAATAAATAGAAGACTGTGTTATTAGTTATACACGCTATGGCCTTAGGTCTAATGATGAATCCAAAAAGGAGCTGAAGGAAATGACAGAAATATAGGAACAGGAGCCAAAGGAGAATTGAACTGTACAATATTAAATGTTCTATGTAAATATTTGCATATCCATACTTTATATTACTACCTTAAACTAAAAGAATATCCCCACACTTATGCACACATACAGGTGGCGCTAACTGGATTTAATGGAGTAATTTAAAAAAGGGGACAGGCAGGGGTTGTGCACATCTTTAATCCCAGCACTCAGGAGGCAGAGGCAGATGGATCTCTGTGAGTTCGAGGCTAGCCTGGGCTACAGAGTGAGTTCTAAGAAAGGCTCCAAAGCTACATGAAGAAATCTTGTCTTGAAAAACCAAAAAAAGGGGGGGGGGAGTTCCTGAGTTGTACATATTGGGGAAGATTCAGAGGAAGTTGTAATGGGGAAATGAGGGATGGACCTGAACATATTTCATTGGCATACACATGAAATTTTCAAAGATAGGAAGATGTTGGCATGCAATAGCATTGGTTAAAAGGCCAGGATAACGTAAAAGATATATTCATGAGCTTCAGTACTGATTTCTCCTTTCACACATCCCCGTCTTTGTTTTATGTCCATACTTCTTATTCTCTAGGAAATTATCTAGGTAGACTAAGAGGTTTCTTTTTATCAACAGAAATTATTTCAATATTAAAAAGCAAAATTGGTATAGTAGCTTCATATGAAGCTCTTTGACTAGGGCTTGGAGGTATAATAATCTTGCTCCCTCTTCTAGGCCGATTTAACAGTGGAGATTGTATTATCAGAACAAAACCTGTTTCAGATATAACTAAAGTTTGGTTGTGATTGATTTTTCGCAAACACTAGGTGTTTATTGGTTTCCTGACAACTCGTGTTGGTTAATTTCTGTCAACTTGACACAAACTATAATCACCTGGCAAGAGTGTACATCAATGGAAGAATTCCATTCACTGTATTGATCCGTGGATAAGTCTGTGGGACATTTTCTTGATTATTGATTGTTAGGAGAGAACCCAGCCTGCTATGGGTGATACCAGGCCTGGGAAAATGGTCCGTGGTTGTACAAAAAGACAGGTTGTGGGGACGCAATCCAGTAAGTAGCATTCCTTCAAGATTCTAGCCTCTGCTCCTGCTCTGATTTCCCTCTCTGTATAGCTACAGTGATGAACAGTTATCGGGAAGTATACCAAATAAACCCTTTCCTCCCCTAGTTGCTTTTAGAAGTGGTGTTTATTATGGCCATAGAAAACAAGCTAGAATACCAATCTAATGTTTCCATAACTAGTTGTCAGATAACCTAGCAATATGTCCTTGGGTGGTCAACTGTAGAATATCAATGAATTCACCTGTGTAGAAGTTGTAGGCATGCCGATTAACACAGAGAGCCAAACATAAGGGAAACTTAAACAAGACTCTGAAAGCCTTCATATACTTTCTCAATCCTCAAGCCAGACAATTCAACACTGATTTCTTTATTAGATAAACTACATGAGTTTCAGTGAACTGATTAAAGGAGGAACCATCCATTGTCACTATTAGATTAGATACCAAAAATAAATTCATGTTTTTATTCATTTATTAAAGCATTCAACAAATATTTCTTGAACGGTTTCTAGTGGAAGGATGGGGATCAAATAGATTAAAAGCTTAAAACAAAAGTACTGAAGCAGAAGGCACAATCAGAATAAGATATATAACTGTTGAAAATGTTAGAGAAAGGGTATTAAACTGAAATGCCAGGCTCATATTCACACATTATTTCAAAGAATGAATGGCTAAATCTAACAGTTGAAAAAGCAGCCATGTGTGTGCCTATATACAGTAACTTTCCACAGTAACAAGAGCACTAAAGGCTGTGTAAGTAGAGATTGAAAACATCAGTCTTACCTTAGCCAACGGAGTACAACTAATAGTCACAAAAACAAAGTCTCATAAATGTTAAAACAGTGAAATAAGAGCATCATGAGATTGAAGGTTTCAAAAAGTTTATGAAGTAACTGAAGGAATGTACCACGCAAGTCAGAATCTTTACATGCCATTTATAATTACATTCAGAAAACAAATACATTTATAAAAATAGAATATTTTAAGAAATTGCAACAATTGTTTAGAACAAGATAGACATCTCAAATAACTTGATTATTTCCTCTTTTTTTTGACATACCAAGAGAGACTGAACATGAAGTGAAGTGAATGGGGGAGTGGGGAAGATTTTGATGAGTTAGGAGGAGGGGAAGAATATGATAAAATATTTTGGATGAAAAACCATTTAATAAAAAAGGTAAAAGAAACAAGTGACAAATTTAAAACACCAGCATATACTACTAGAAATTATAATATATTTAAGGAGAAGTAAAGTATATTAAAAGTATTTTGGGGAAAAGGTGAACAAATAGATGAAAATGATAATTGAAGTTATAATATGATAAGACAGTCGGGGAACTTGGAATTTGCAAAGATCTTGTTACACCAGAACTTATATGGAGGATTATTAATATATAGACATATTTTCAAGATATTTAAATAGCAAATAATGACAATTATGTGATTACAGATTTAAAAAGTATGCATCAGAAACAAGACTGATATTAACTTAAAAACATAATAGATATACTAACTCCTGAAAGAGTGAAAACATCAGTGCTTCTGTAGATTGGTATTAGTAAATTCCTTGAGAGATAGAAACATTATTTGTTGTGGTTAGGTTTTTAAGGCTCTCTCCTCTCACTGTGAATAATATTTCAAGGATAAACTTGTTGTTTAGCCTACTTTGCTATTGTTCTCACAATCCTTAGGTCTCTGTGGATTAAGTACATCAATATCTGGTCTGACAGATAAGAAGGATGGTATGGAATTCACATGTTTAAATCTTGTTTTTTTAATTTTTTCTTTTAAATTGTATCTATATGCATGTAATGTGTATGTAAGGGCAGGTTCCCCCCGCCCCCAGAGTCCAAATGATAGTGTCAGATGCTGTGGAGCTAAAAGTTCAGGCAGTTCTAAGCCACTCAATGTGGGTACGGGATATTAAACTCCTATCCTCTGCAAGATTAGCAAATGTTCTTAACTGCTGAGCAATCACTCCAAGACTTGCTTTTAAATAAATCATTCATAATTAAAATATTAGTTTTATTACAACATTATTTTTTAATTAACATGGGGTAACCAAAGCTAGAAGGCCCAAGAATATCTTCAGGGAAGAGGTTGAGTACTTGGCTCACTTGTAACTTAATTACCTAGGAAAGAAGATGCCTGAATTTTAGTGCCAGTGACAATAATCAATTAACAAATAAGCTTTTCCACTAGTGCTGGTTGGTTGGTTTTGCTTGACATATAACCAAAGCACAACGAAGTTGCTTTCCTCTCCCATTGCGTGTCTGAGATCAGAGAGTCTGAAAAAATAACTCAGACATTTGTCTTTCTACAGTCATCTCATTGCAAAAAAGGTGGTATTTCTTTTTTACAGTTTTCTTCTGTATATCACACAATATTTAAATATACAGGTTTTTGTTAAATGCGATATCTATATACACAGCTGACAAGCTACAGAAAGATAAAACAACTTCTGCATTACTGCTTGGCTAATACAAATTCATATATTATTTTACCAAAATATATTGGGTTGTTTTGTGATAATAATTTAGCTGAGAGAAAGAAAACAGCATATTTCATGATATCATAGATTTACTTATTAAAATATGTATGACTAAGATAATATTTGCAGATTTAAACCTTACTTTGGAGGTGAAAGGTGATATTTAATTTGCTTCATAGACATTGTAAAATAAGCTTGGTGGATCCAATGATTTTTACTTCATATGTAAATTTACTTTTAAAAATTGTTCATTATATATTCACTCAGTATTTAGAGTTATTGTGTTCAGAAAAATAATCTAGTATTTTCTTACAGTTTTATAATTTGCACAGAAATCATTTTATTTGACAGTAAAACTATTTTTTATTTTTTTCAGAATTGAAGACAGAAATCATAAGAACTAAAGAAAAGAGATAAAAATAACCAGTGGATATTCATCTCCTGTGACATTTATTCTGGATGAAAAACTGAAACAACTCACAGAGGAAGATAACTGTAAGCATCTTAATGAGTTAAGATTGTTTATTTTTTATCACTTGATAATATTATTTGTGAAATTCTTCCATAAAGTTGAAGAATAAAATTTGTTTCTTAGTTACAGAATGTTACAAACTCTTGAAAAGAAAGATGATAAGAAAACAGTAATAAATAAATGGGAAAATATTCTGAGAATAAAATCACTTAATTTTAGAAATAAATATATAAACAAAAGGATAATGTGTCAAATGTTTTCTGTCAAAATGACTTTGCCAGAATAGATAAGAGTGGATGACTGTTTCTGCTGAGAAATTATAGTCATTATGAAATCATTATGAAAGAGAAGCAGACTTTCCCTGACGAAGAAATTTAGTAGGAGTTGGAATATTAAATAGTAGATAGAATAAAAGACTTTTATGAGGTCAGCTATTTAAAATCCATGATACTTTTCATCTCAGGGAGTGTAGAACCAAGTTTAATTAATGGAGAGTTCAATCTGTACCTAATTAGGTTAGTGAGTCTTCTTCCCTTACAACCTCTGCTATTTAAGGACACAAAACCCTTCCATACTGAGAAAAATAAAAACTTGTATACAGGTCTAATGCCTTGTTTTGATCTATAAATAAAAAAGAAAAAACTTTCCCCTTAGGAGTGTTAAGTGTGGAGTCACAGCACTTTAGTGTAATTTAGAGTTAAGTGCTCTTATTGATAAAATGGTTGAGTATGAGAGAACTTTGCTGTTGTTTGACTTGGTCTGGTCTATCTTGGGTCATAATGTCTTTGATACTGTGTATTTCAAATGAAAATATGACTATAGAAGCACAGAAAGACTGAATTAATAGTGAAGATAATGATGGATTCTTCAGGTTCGGAATTCATATGTACACAGCTTGACTGATGCTCAATCACATACAATATATCTGATTGGCCTGGCTCCAGTTTAGCTGATGGCTGCATATTTGAATGTCTAACTAAGATATACTTAAACATAATATGCATTAGGTTTCACTTGCTATATTAGCCATAAAGATCGTGGACTGGAAGTAAAGTCATTTCGAGGTGTGAGCAAGAGACATGGGAAATATGTAAGGAATTATTCAACAATATAAAAATTAAAAATCCTTGACACAGAACCTATCTTTTCAGAAATAGAGCATTTGTTCTTGAAAGGCATTTAGAATAAATCATTTGAAATTGGATTAATTTACTCATAAATTCAGAGATACTTTAATTTAGATAATATATAATACAACTTAGTATTACAGTTTCAAAATTTGAAAATTATGTATATATAATATTTTACTGATATCTAAGACCTGGGTGGTAGATCTACTTTATTATTTGAATGGGTAAGTAATGGTAGGATATCTTTATCTGTTTTTTAATTTTACCTATCCAATGTTACACACAAAAAATGTACTCAATAGCTGAATAATTTGTTTAAGGACAATTTAATACTCAAAACAAAAACTATTAAATGTGTTTACTAGCTCAAATTTTAAAAAGTATTCATCAGCACCCTTTCTTAGTATTACTTGTCAAATATGTCTCATATTTTCTCTAATTATGTCTTTTATTTCTTGGAAATCACAAAATTTCCCTAAGACAAAATACTAAATCATAATGTCCAATTTGTCTGTACGTTCATTCTTTAGAAAACATATATATATTCTTTAGAATATATATATATATATATATATATATATATATATATATTCTTAAGCCTTTTGTTTTTAGTTCAATATAAGTTCACTCAGAAACCTGAAGAACTTGGTATTTGAAATTTGTATAAACACATACATGTTCTCTCCTGAGTTATTGTGACTTTCTTCTACTAGCCTGGGATACAGTATGTAGACCAGGTAGGCTGGGAACTCACAGATATCCATCTCCTCAGTTTCCCAAGTATTTGGATTAAGGTATATACCACCATGTCCTACTGGAGTTTTTTTCAAATAAAAATCATATAGATTGTTCCGGTAACACAATGTTCCCTCATACCATATGATTTTCATTATTCATAGGATGTTCATTTTAACATGAGTAAGTTCTATTGATTTTTTTCTAAGAAATCATATAATAATATTCTAATTCTAAATCATGGAATAAATCAAAGATAAAACTATGCTTTAATTTAGATCAGAAATACACTGTTTTCCAATATATTTTCAATATGAAGTCTTCTTCTATCTTCCATATATTGTTTCATTTTCAGAAGCTGACCCGGAATGGAGAGTACTTACTAGTCAGGTGCCTAAGTCATCAACTAAGATCATTACACAAAATTAAAATAAGTCAATAATTTATTACTTTCTGGAATACTGCAAACAGAAGTCTCAGCTGGAGAAAGAGACTTCTCAATTTCATTTTCTCCAATGACACAGTAATGGCTGAATCTAAAGTGGATCACCATGAGTTTGACCATTTCAGTTCCAAGGAAATTCTGAAACAGATTACTGATTTACAGAGTTGTGTCAAAGAATCTTGAAAAGAGTGTTTACCATAGTTCTCCTCTTGCCTGGTGAGGAGATTTCAGGAGAGGTGTCTGAAGACGGTCTCTGTAAAGTTCCCACGTGGAATAATGTGGTGAAGGCAGGCAAGTCTGTTCTTGGTTGCCACAGAATTTTCTTCCTTTCGAGGCTAATGTGCATTCCATTTCTGCTGTGAAGTCTGCCAGGGAATCAATATAATCAGTCTGAGAAATTAGACTTCTGGGGAGAACAGAATAATTGCAGAGCTCTTTCCTCCTATGTATAAGACCCTAATTTCTACCTCTCAACTTCCTCTTCCTCTGGAAAGTAAATCTCATGTAAGGTTTTAGTATTGAGTCCAAATCCATAGTGATTATCATTTTACATGCCTATTTCCTCTTAACTTTTTCAGGGAGGGAGCCCACACAAAATTTCTCATTTCTTCAGAATACTGTCACATAAACAGCCATATTCAGGTTACCACTCTTGTACATGAACCCTTGCTTTGTCTGGTATAAATTATACTAAAAGCATTCTCCACATTCAAAGGGCTTCCTGTTTGCTGAAAACTCCAAAGTAAAGAGTGTTTGTAAGCACTAATGTAGCAACATTATTTCAACATTGCACCTCACCTATAAGCTAACTTTGCTCAGCTAACACAGTTTTAATTTTTTCACAGCTCCTCTGCTTGCTTGTATACTAGGCTTATCTTCCATTTTGTCTATGTGAGAGGTCAATTAAAAAAAATTCTAGTAGATGGAACAAAGCAGAATCAAGAGGTCATGCACTTATTCAGTGCATGCACTTTATTTCTATTTAAAAGTACCAGAAGGCCAGAGATAGGCATAAAATACAAGGAGGAAACTGGGATATTGTACTAGGTTTATGGGATGAGAACCAATGAAAATGGGGTCTAAACTGAGTTCAACTGGACGTGATATTCAGGTGAAGGCTCAAACAACAAGGTCGGAGAGGTGTAAGAAGTAGCATAATGGAAGTCAAAAGTATTCTGATCAAATCTGAAAGGTATTTCAGGGGGAAAAAAGCAATATAAAAGAACTGTGCATGCAGAAATGAATCCATGGCACAACAATTGAGGAACAAAGGAGGAATTGAACACATCATTTCATGCTCAGTGCCATGTAAATAGATGCAAAGAGAGAAAAATAAACTGTGTGTATGTGTGTGTGTGTGTGTGTGTGTGTGTGTGAGAGAGAGAGAGAGAGAGAGAGAGAGAGAGAGAGAGAGAGAATCATCATTTTGATTTAATGTGTGATCACTGATATTGAGGTAGTTATGTAGCTGCAGAACCAGGTTTGTTTAGAAGCTATTGTGCTTGGGCAACATGAGTATGGGCATGTTATACTGATAAATGTAGTTAGGTTTTTACAGTTAATGCATGAATCAGGACTGCAAGAAAAAAAATAGAACTGTGGGAGATATGGATGTCTAATTAGACTGAGGGAAAGGTAGCACCAGGAAAGCAGAACCAGGAGAGTCAGTAAGTTTCAAGAGAGTTTAAAGAGAAATAAATGATTAGGAGTTCATTACAAGAGAGCAATTAAAAATCAAAAGCTGAGTTTTGCTGTGGAGTTGATTCCTAGATGGTGACCTTTGAAAAGGCAGCGTGAATACAGCCAGGCCGGTGGAAGATGACACTATAATAAAGAGTGAAAAAGAATGATAAACTGCAACAAGTCCAGAGAGCACTAGTAGAGAAGGCTTGATTGACAACATTAGGGAAGATGGAAAGAAGACATTCTCTAAGTTAACTTTTTTTTTCATTTTACTTTATTAAGAAATTTTCTACTCACTCTACATATCACCCACGGATCCCACCCCCCCCCTCCTCCCAACCCCTAGCTCTCTCTCTCAAGTCATCTCAATCCTCATATCCCCTAAATCAAGGTCTCCCATGGGGAGTCAGCAGAGCCCGGCACACTGAGCCTAGGCAGGTCTAAGCTCCTCTCCACTGCACCAAGGTTGTGCAAGGCATCACACCACAGGCACTGGGCTCCCAAAAGCCTGCCTATGCACCAGGGATGGATCCTGATCCCCTTGCCTAGGTGCCCCTCAAACAGTTCGAGCCAAACAACCATCTTCCAAATGCAGAGGGCCTAGTCCAGTCCCATGGGGCTCCAATGCCACTAGTCTACAGTTCATGTGCTTCCACTAGACAGCTTATTTTGGAGAGAATGTGGAGCAAGAACTCTCCTCCACTGTTGGTGGGAATGCAAACTTTTACAGCCACTCTGGAAATCAGTATGGCAGTTTCTCAGAAAATTGAGAATAAGTCTTCCTCAAGACCCAGCTATACCAATTTTTGTGATTTATATTTCTTTTGGTTGTTTGTTTTTGTTGTTTTTAATGACTAAGATATAAAGATCACCAGGAAAGATAGAAAAATTGAAGGAACATGGACACTAACTAAAGACATAGGTTTCTTAAGTGCCAAAGGTTGAGTTGAAATAGACGTTGACTTTGGGATCTGCTCTACTACTGGATCACTACATCATTTGGCAAAGTCAATTAGTCATAATCACAGCTTCCCTATCCCTATAATATAAAACATCTATTAACCCCAATGGGTCATTAGAAGGATTAGGTAATTCAATGTATGTGAAATACTTCACATATTATCACTATACTTCCTACTATCTATTATTTGGAATCAGGTGAGTCTCAACAATGAAGACTACTAGAGATAATACATCATCTAACACTGGAAGGTATAGGAAATATTTAATACGACTTTAGTCAAGCCTGTGACTACGATGATAGAGATGATACATTACTATTTCCATGACTTTAACAATTATCCCATTTTCATTAAATTTAAAAATAGAAAATGAGTTAATTCCAAGTTTTTTTTAAATGATATCTCTTTAATTCTTGAACTACAAAAATGTGGAGAATACAGGGATGCTTACAATCCTTTGAAACAGACATTGTGTAATGCAGATTGCTCCTGAAGGGAGTTGATCATCTAGTATTTTGCAAAAGTAAAACTGGATGAGAAGTCTTTTTTACCACAAGAAGAAATGACCTCATGTTGCATTTTGAATGATGGAAAACTCCATAAGCCAAACATAAAGAGTTGTGAAACTATCATAACCCATTCCTAAGTCATCTCAAAAAAAGAAATGTGGTTTTATTTTTTTAGTTATCCTTGACATTTTCATACATTCATACAATGCACTTTGATCATGGCTTTCCACAATGCCCTCCCTCAAATTTCTCTGTACGTGCTAAATATATCTTCCTCTCAAATTCATGATGCCTTTTTTTAATGGATTGATTCCAATTAGTCCATACAATGTTAATAACGATGAAGATTAAATCAAGATCATAAATCACAATGGACATAATATGGTGATATTTTCTTTTGTACCAAAATGTTATTTGTATAAATAAAGTTGCCTGGGGGTCAGAGCTATTAGCAAGCCATAGGAAAGCAGGGCAGTGGTGGTGTACACTTGTGATCACAGCACTTGGTAGACAGAGCTAGGTAAGTCTCTGTGTGTTCAGGGATACAGCCAGCATTGGATACACATGCCTTTAATCTCAATACCAACCATAGAACACCTGGAGGTCTATACAGACAGGCCGTAATGAGGCAGTCCTGTGGTTGGGTTTACAACCAATGAGAAGGCAGAACAGAGACTATATAATGACTTTAACACAGGAAGTACTGGCTCCTTCGGAGAGGTAGGACCACTGCAGGAGGAAGGGTAAGGTTTTAGCTCTTAGCTCTGACGTCTTGGCTTTCTTCTTTGCATTGGTTCTGTGTTTCTTATTTATAAGACGTTTGGTTACATCTACAACATAATGGTTGGTAAAATGATCTGCATATTCTGAAACTTTCTGTGAAATGCATATATGAATTAGTAAATATACAAGTGCTCAATGAAGGAAGTTACTTACATATACAGATGATCACTGAATGTATATTTTTGTGTTACCAAACCAATTTCATTGTTTTCTAGAATACTTATTTAGGAATACCTGAAGAAATAAAATCACATTACTTTTCTGTTCCTCTCAACTTTGAATATTATCCTTTCTTCATGGGTCTCTCATAAATTTAGATATAACTAAAAGCATTGTACAGACAGTTTGAAAGGTACTAATCAAAATAGTAAGTAGAATTCTAGTGTTAAATAAAAGACCTAATTTTCTTCTGTGTATTTAGGACATGGACATTTCCTCACAGGACAAGGATATATTTACTGTGTATATCTTTTAAGTTTCTATATGCAATCCCATCACTTGTTTCTAAATGAAAACAGTCCTGTGCTTACTTTCATTTAAGTAGAACCAGTCTTTTTGATGATTCTGTGTTAAATTAGTCCAATTTTCTGTTCTTTTAGAAATTGAAAACTGTAACCAATCTCAGATGTATTAAATGGAAGCTACACTTAAGGGAGCGTAATATCGACTCTAAGGATGTCAATTCCTAAAGTTTTCTCTATTTCTGTTCATGGTATTTGTGCTGATTCACGAGTCCTTTGTGAATCAACATTAGTTATTCATATAAATACATATGTATATGTATATATATATATATATACACACACACACATAAATTTATAATAGGACGTGTTTTAGTGGTATAGTTTTCAAGAGAATAAAAAACATGTTTAATGACACCATTTTGCTTCTGGCTTTCCAGGAAGGTCCTATGATAAAGTCAAAAGAGGCAGACACAGCAAGCATCCTTATCCTAGTTTACAAGTTTCTGTCTCTACCACCGATTTACCTCTTTTTTTTTCTCTTTAAAAATTATGTTCTTTCAGGTTTTTTTTTTTCTTTTTCTCTTTCCCCTGATCTTTAATATATGCCTTCAAAACAGAATAAAATGAAAGACCATTTGTGAGATAGTCTTCTTTAAATCTAAGGAATACTTATCAGACAGAGTGATATTGAAAGTAAACTGTCCAATATAGAATCTTTTGGGGGGTAAAAAGTGATTGATTTTCATTTGCTAATTTTTGGTGTGAGCACAGTTTTCCCACAAAGCTTCAGCTATGCATATAAACCACAGTGGTAGTCAAATAATGCTAAGTCACATTCTGCTCATTTCTCTTCTCAGAGAAGCAGGATCTGAACTCATGAGTCACTGTTAAGTATAAGTGTAATCTGGAGGAAAAATGAAAATACACTAGGAGCGGTTTTGCCAATTTGTATAATTTTTCAGTTAAGCAGTCATAAATCAAGGAATATTGTATTTTTTTTGAGGCTCATTAAAGAGACATTACACATCAGGATAGTGAAGTCGTCAGCATAATGAAATGATGAATGCCTGTGACTATCTGTATGTAAATGATGTGAGACAGATTCAGGGTGTTATAAAGGAGAATAACAATCTCTCTGACAGTTCCCTGTAGGTGCAGTTGCTGGATGCTCGTGACAGATGTTACGTGCCAACCTCTTCAGTGGCATGCACTTATTAGCACTCAGTGGAAACTCGCGATATAAAATAAGATAAACAAGATATGCAATCTTTCTATAAAGAGTCATTCCCCCAGGTGTACCATTGTAATTTTTTAAAGTTCCTTTATTAGAAAAGATCACAATCCAAATTAAATAAAATATGAAAATTATTTTTTTTGTATTTTCTAAGTATAATAATATTATCAAATTTGTGCATATATTGTAATAGTGCAATATTCCATTGGCTAATATGGAGAATTTTCAAGAAAGTCTTATTAGAACCAACCTTAATCCATTTAGTTTCATATTAATATGTATATATTATCTTACCAAGGAAGCATATCTTTGTAGCTTATATTATTAATTGTAAGAGAGATATTTTTTTTACTCTAGTTAGCTGTGTTTGTAATACATTGATTTAGTGTGGTTTAAGATTTCTGTCCTGTTCTTCATACTTCTTAACATATTTTTTGTTGTTTGTGTGAGAATGGTCAGATTTGTTATTACCCAAGATGTAAAATACTAAGTTTAGATGATGTATTTCACTTAACAAATATAAGTAGATAATAGATCTAGTAATTTTCTGGAAGTTCCTATGATTTTACATGCCTCAGAACAGCAGTAAATTATTAAAGTGATTGAAGAAAGAACAAAAGGAGAGAAAAAAAAGAGGAAGAGAGGTGATTTTGAGTCCAATATAAATCTATGATGCACCTTTATACATTGGTCGAGGTACTTAAGCTTCATTTCATTAATAAATCCATGTTCTGTGCTGTGTGTGTGTGATGTGTATTTTAACACAGATGCTGGTGTTATATTCTAAACTCCAAATTAGTACACAGACACACGAAATGCATAGCAAGTAATGAAGTTATATCATTAATAAATCCATGTGATTTGATGCACATGTGTGTATGTTATAGGTGTGTATGTCTTCATGTGGGTGAACAAGTAGACATGAGGGTGACAGCCAGAGGCAGACACTGGATGTCTTCCTCGAATGCTCTCCATCTTTCTTTTGAGATAGGGTTACTCACTGAACCTGGATCTTTCTCATATGACTCAGCTAGCGTGGCTGACATCTACTTTCAAGGCATCTTCTTCCTTAGTCTTCCCAGTTCAGGGATTATAGGAATGCAGAGAACTACCTGGCCTTTTGCAAGGGTGCTAGGTATCTGAACTTGGGTCCTCTTGTGTGCTTGTGTGGTAATTGCTTTCCCTGATGGAGCTATCTCCCCAACTCTAGCTTCCTTCTCTTGTAACTGATGACAGTTAAGTCATAAAGAGAGTCAATAGACAATACCAACTTGAAATCACAATTAGATTAATGGCGTAATATGATGTGCATACGAATCATTACTTAACAAAGGCATGTCTACATAAGCACCTCAGAGCGGAGAAAACATTTTGATTGTTGCAGATAAACTGCACAAATAAGATAAATTGTCACATACTTTGTGCTCTGGAGACAGGGGTAGATTACTTTTAGCAGAGTTCTGGTCACTGTGTTTTGACACTTTCTAATGTACTTTTGAATTTCAGAAATGAGATATAAAATGATTTCTCTGTAAAAAAATTTATTTTTCTCTATCTTGATGTATGCATTAAGGGACAGTCTTAAAAATGGGTAACTTACTTTTTTCATTCACAGTACAAATAGCTCTCAACATTGAAAAGCTCTATTAAAAGAAATAATTTATATTTTAGTGTGATAGAAATGTTTATGAAAATACAATCTACATTTCAATATAATATTAATAGTAATTAATTTTAATTGTTAATAACATTGGAATATTGTACTGGGCCTATTAATAAAACATAGCATTAATTTTTTAGTATTTTCAAAAATTTATATCTTTTTTTTTTGAGCCTTTCCTGGAACTCACTTGGTAGCCCAGGCTGGCCTTGAACTCACAGAGATCCGCCTGCCTCTGCCTCCCGAGTGCTGGGATTAAAGGCATGCGCCACCACTGCCCGTCTCAAAAATTTATATCTTAAGAAGCAGATTAAAGGCCTTACCCTCTCGACCTTAACTTCTCTGAGGAATGGATGGGGGTGGGGTAGAAAGAGAGCAGGAGGAGAAGAGGAAGGGGGAGCTGTGGTTGGTATGTAAAAAGGAAAAAAAATGAAATAAAAATTTTTAAAAAAAGAAGAGAAAAAATGTATTTTCATAAATTAAATGACTATCCACAAAACATCACATAAAGAATCAGAATTTTAAATATTTCAAAACAGTATTATATCATTTTATTTGCTCTTTTTGTGTACTTATTGACTGCACTTGATCCAGGTAATTTCGCAATCTCATGTTTGATCACTTTCTAAGAAGACATAGCTTATGGTGTTATAGTCTAATCTTCAAATTAGCCCACACACACAAAAAAAAAACCAAACAAACAGATACATACATATGATATGCATAACACATAATAACATTGTAATTTACTCCATAACTCAATAAACATTTTCTTAGACATTTCTCTGACATCTTGTGTCATTGTATCATGTATCATTTTGATTTGACTAAAAGGAAATATAAAGAACAAATCGTAAGTTTCACTGTACATATAGAAGTAGTGTATTCTAACAGGAATCATAAAAGCTCTTAATAAAAAACCTGGAGCCAGATATTGGGGTGAAAGCTGAAAGGTCAGAGAAGCAGAGCAAGCCACAGCCAACATCACCTCCCCAACTCTGCAGCCAATCCTGTTTCCACAAATCTTAAGACTGGAAGCCTCTGAGTCCTCACCCCGAGGGTCTCAATTGAACTGCTGCTTAGTTCCTGTCTCCCCTCCCCCCTTATATACTGCTCTCCACCCAGCCATGTCACCTCCTGGGATTAAAGGTGTGTGTGCTTTACAAGCAAAGACATGAGATCTCAAGCGCTGGGATTAAAGGTGTGTGCCACCACTGCCTGGCTCTGTTCCCAGTGTGGTCTTGAACTCACAGAGATCCAGAGGGATCTCTGCCTCCCAAGTGGTCAGATTAAGGGTGTGTGCCACCACTGTCTGGCCTCTATGTCTTAATTTAGTGGCTGGCTCTGTCCTCTGTTCCCCAGATAAGTTTATTAGGGTCCGCAATATATCACCGCAGTATATATTTGTCATTTTACCTTAAATCCTCACAGTTCTCATAATTCAGCCTGTTCATTTAGTGATAAGCATTTATACTTTTATATTTAAAGAATACTTTTATATATATTAATTCATTGGGTTGAGTGATTGTTTTCTTAGTAAAAGACCATTGTTTTCTCATTAGTATGACTATGCTGCATCCATTTTTTTTAAGTCTACATTACAGTGTGTTAAGGGGATATTCTGTTCCATAGTATAGTGAAGCTCTTTCCATTTTCAAAGCAGTTAAGAGTCAGATGAATATTCAGTTGTATCAGTTGGGTTCAGGACAACATTTTCACTAGTACATGGATGACTCCAAAAACATTCTCAAAGCCAGACATTTTGCCTTATTAGGTAATTCTCCATTTACTAATGCATCACACACAAATGTCACCAATATATCATTATTTGCCAAATGAACTAAATGATTTGTTTGCAACTTTAAAATGATAAGATTCAGGGTTATTTCTGAATCTTACATTTCTAGGTTATAAAATATATTTATACATATGTTACATGAACTTTATATGTTTATGTATTTATGTATTGATAAGCTAGCACTTTGTTAACCAGAATCTCAGAAATTCATAGATTTGTACCTGAAATAGTTAAAAAGCTTCAGATATCTCTCATAAATACCAACAAGATTATCTGGAGAGAATAAGGATCTTGTCTGCCATGATCACAGAAATTGCAAACTTTCATTGTTGAATAATCAAATGCTATGTTAGGTAATTTGAACTTGTTCTCAGGATGACATTGTAAGAGCAGAAATATGTGAAGGAGGCCCTATTTCCCACAGGTGAAGGATGGTAACTGATAACTTACTTGCTGAGAGTATAAATCACATGCCCAAAGTCACAGAGGTACTTAACTCTGAATCCATGGCTATAAACAGGCCATCCAACACATAATCCAGAGCTATTTTCTCTGCTCTATCAACAAAGTAGAAACATTCCCTGTAGGTGCTTCTAGGCAAGTCCATAGAAAATTTTGAAAGACTAATAGACAGCATGAAGAAGAAATGTGTTGAGCATAGTAATGCTTGAAGTGATCCCTGCCTCAGTTTCAATCAGTGTGACTTACTCATCTTGTGACACAATTTACTTAAGGTTATTTCAAAGAATTGCAATGAAGTGAATTTCCTTTATTCACTATAGTTTTACTACCTTTTATACTTTATATTTTCTTAGAAATTAACTGGATGATTCCTGTCATATAAGGCGAGATGAGTATGATTATTTATTCTCAAAATAGAGAAATATTAGTATTCTCTCACTGTGCTCAATACAAAACCTTCCATGTGGCCCATAAAAACTATATTAAATTGCAAACATTTCCATTTCAGCACACACTATTTACTAATCAGAATTTTGACATGAAATGTAAAATTGATTAGTTTGGAAGAGAGGACTAAAACAGTTAAAACAAAACAAACCAATAAAGCTCAGTCCACCACCAGATCTGCTCCTCCTCTCCTCTTTCTGAAATTTTACCTAGCTGATTAATATAACAGAGTGCTTCAGCTTTGGTGAAATACACTTATTCAATTCTGCTGAAGATTATAGGTTTGAAATAATAAAATTGGATTTTATTGAGGATTGAAGTGTGTAAATAGAACATTTGATTGAATTTAATAAAATGGTACCCTGCTGATGGAAGCAAGTCATTTCCTCTAGCTTTAAGTTGATTACAAAGACAAGAAGCTTTATGAACTATTTTGAATAGAAAATTTTTCTCTAGAGGAAAAGACTACAGTGAGACTGAGAAAAAAATAAGTAACACCGTTTACTATTTTTAACAAATTGGAAGTTGATATATAGCTATTTAGAAATTCAGTAGCACTACATTCTAGCCTGTTTTGTGGCTCTATACCAAATCTCCACAGACAGATAAGTCTCTCCTATGTTTGACTTTTCCTATGACTGTGGAGAGTGTTACATTAATACTCATTCTATAAGTGTTTCATGCAATTTTATTTTTTTATATAAAATAGATTTATTTTGTCTGGGTTTTTTTTTTTTTGAGACAAGGTTTCTCTGTGTAACACTGGCTATTCTGAAACTTGCTGTAAGATTAGGCTGGCATCAAACTCAGAGATCTGCCTACCTCTGCCTCCCGAGTGCTGGGATTAAAGGCATGTGCCACCACCGCCCGGCCATTGTCTGTTTTTTGAGACAAGGTTTCTCTGTGTATCCCAGGCTACTCTTGAAACTCACTCTAAGACCAGGCTGGCATCAAACTCAGAGATCATCCTGCCTCTGCCTCCTGATTGCTGGGATTAAAGGGAACAACAAGGCATCCAGATCAGACCAGGTTCCCCTCCCTTAGCTCCTCCCAGCTCCAACTCTCCAGCTCACCACCACTCTCTCCCAGATCCACCCCTCCTCCATTTCCCTTCAGAAAGAGCAGGTCTCCAAGAGACAACAACCAAACACAACAAAGTACAATACAATAAAACAAGGCAGAAGCCCTCATATAGAGTCTTGACAAGGCAGTCCCACAGGAAGGGAAAAAGTCTGAAGAGCAGGAAAGAGTCAGAAACACACCTGCCCCCACTGTTAGGAGTCCCACAAAAACACCAAGCTAATAGCCACAATATATACGCATAGGACCTTGTGCAGACCAACGCAAGCCACATGAATGCTACTTTAGTCTCTGTGAGCACATCAGAACTCTGCTTAGTTTATTCACTGGGCCGTGCTCTCCTGGTGTCCTCTGTGCCCTCTGACTTCTACAGTCTTTCCTCTCCTCGAAGGTCACTGAATCAAACACAATGAGAGCATAGAACAGATACAACAAGCATGATAACTCATATTTTGTAAATCCTTTAAGTTTTAGGATTAAATCAAAGAATTTAATTGGTTAATAAATTAATTAATTTCCTTTAACCACGTTCAATGGTTTCATTAAAAAAGTAGGATTTTCTTTTCTCCTTTCCAAAAAGTACTGAAATCTGAACTTTAAAAGAAAAATCCAAATTAATACAAATTGTTAAGTATATTAGAGAAACTATGCTCATTTATAAAAAAAAGAGAAAGCAATACTTTGACTCACCACACTTTCTCAGTGTGCTTTTCTCTTGCTGTGATGAAACATCATGACTTAAAGCAAGTTGTGGAGGGAAATATTTAGCTTCTACCATCACATCACTGTCCATCATTGAAGGAAGTCAGGACAGGAACTCAAACTGGGCAGGAACCTGGAGGCAGGAGC
>CABHPQ010144109.1:0-22908 GCA_902168405.1 Peromyscus aztecus | reverse complement strand
AGACAGGGTTTCTCTGTGTAGCCCTGGCTGTCCTGAAACTTGCTCTGCAGACCAGGCTGGCCTCGAACTCACAGATCCACCAGCCTCTGCTCCTGAGTGCTGGGACTAACAGCGTGCGCCATCACCACCAGACAAGCTCTATGTTATACCAAGTTAGCGTCCAGCTGCTAGGCCAGAGCAAACGTCCTGTTTTGGACTCCTGAGCGCTGGGATTACAGCCATGCAGCACCATGTCTGACTAGACTGTTGAGAACGGACATTGTGTGAGGTTATCGCTGATTTGAAATGATTTCTCCTCATAACCTGGATCTAGATACGCAGTCTGAATGTGGTAAAGATGAAGAGGCTAGGTATGGTAGCTCACACCACAGCCCTACGACTTTAGAGACGGGAACAGGAGGGCAGCTATGAACGTGAGGCCAGCCTGGGCTACACAGTAAGCTCCTGGCCAGCTTAAACTACAGAGTGAGACAAACAATAAAAAGGGTTAGGGATCAACCCAGAAGCACTGAAGATGTGAAAAGGTAAAGGGACAGAATGAAGACCACATCAGAGGAAACACACCTGAGAGATGTCAATAAATGATAATCGAGAATGGGTAATCAAAGACAATGGCCAGTTTCTGTAGACCTGACTTTTAATTTCTAAACACATAATAAAATCTTCATTAAATTTGTAATATTTCTAATATATGTTCAATAAGTTTTTCAAAGCCATTTTCAACAAGAAACATAGCCGACTAACTTTGCAATGACACTTCACTTACCAAAGCAGGGTACCATTCAGTCCTCTCGGCCGTGGACGCCACCCGGACAACCTTTCCTAGTAATTCATCACTGAGACGCCGCTTGTCTTCCTCTTCCTCCTCACTGCTCTCCTCTTCCTTTTCATCTTCAGTGCTAAGAGTGAGAACAACCATCACCGGTCCCATCAGTGCCGACTGCTGCATGCTCAGCTGGGCTCCCAAGGCCACCTCACTATTCTAACCGGGGCTGAGGAGATGGGCACTCTCTGGCCTCACACAAGGAACTGAGCGACCTGAGTAACTCCTGAGTTCACATCACTGCGTCAGTGAATACCTGTACTCAGGTTCCCAGCCAGGAAAGAGAAGCCTAATTATATCACCAATGCACTTTTGGGGGTTTTTTTGGTTTGTTTTTTCAAGACAGGATTTCTTATTTAGTCCTGGCTGTCCCAGAACTCACTCTGTAGACCAGGCTGGCCTTCAACTCACAGAGATCCACCTGCCTCTGCCTCCCAAGTGCTGAGATTAAAGGCAAGAGCCACCAACTCCCTGCTTACCAAATGCACTTTTGAAACAGATTACCTTTCTGTTTTTTAATGCCAGAGGCCAAATAATGTAAGTTTAATATTCTAGTGGGTTTTGAAAATAGTCCAGAAAAAGCATATGTGGGATTTATTCAGATCATTTATTTGGGATAATCATTTACTCTTAAGTGTCCATAATATGCATTAATTATAAGTCTATACTTTTAAATAAAAATGAGTGTGCACTCTCATTTAAAATCTTGATGACTGTACACTGACATCTGTCATTCACTATAGTATACCATGCTGTTAACTATTAAAAGATCTCGAGGTATTCATTTCTTCCTCTCTCAGATTCACTGCCTAGGAATCACCACGTCTTCCTTTCTGCAGTGACTAATTTTCCTGTTAGTTCTAATGCCTCTACTTGCTTTTGAGTGTCCTGCGCTAAAATATCAGTTTACTCGACTTATTAAAAATTATAATTATTAAAGACTACAGTGCAATTTTAGGAATAAAAATATCACAGAGCATTAATGATTTCTTAAATCACTATTGTATGCTGAGCATTTGCTACACTATGAAAAACGCACCTAGCACTACATAATCCTCTCCCAAACTGGCAGACATTATCAATCCCATTGTCCTCAGTTATGAACTAGCACCAGGGTTTTGTAGCATTTGTTTGTGTGTGTGAGGACTAGAATTAGATAATGTAAACACAGTCACTGCAATAAGGAGACACAGCCACTAAGTGGCTGGACTGAGAGTTCCAGTCAGGGGCCTCAAAGGTCTCTGGCTGCTTTTTGGTTTGCCTTTTTTACATCTTTGTTATATATGCTTCCGGCAGGAATGCCCACAGCCAGTACCTGGATCTGGGTTCCTAAATATTTCTTTCCTATCGAAAGGAACAAAGGTCTCTGGAAAACTGGCAAATATCAAGGTTTGAGGCTGGAAACAAAAGATCATGAACTCATGACACTGCACAGTGCCAGGAAGTGGCCATGTACTCAAGAAGTGGAGACATGTACAAAAAGGGTACAAACCAGCCTGGAGAGGTGCCCACTGGCTGGATCTGGAATACTTGAATATCAAAATAAAAAATTTTAAACAATGAATCATAGCCCATTAAGTAAAATTATAATCTATGAATACATACTGATGATAAGGAAGATTTTCTCTAAAAAAGTTTATTTTTACATTTAACGATTCAGTGTGTGTGTGTGTGTGTGTGTGTGTGTGTGCGCGCGCGCGCGCGCCATGTGCACGCATGTAGCACATGTGCAAGCACATACATGGAGGTCCAAGAACAACTCCCACTGAGTTGGTCCTCTTCTCCCATCCTGTGACATTCAGGGATCAAACTCAGATAGTCAGACCCGGTCACAAGTGCCTTCAGCCCTGAACCACCCTGCTGGCCCAGGAAAATGATAACTAAATGTAACTAAAAAATGAAGCAGGAACAAAACGATTACAAAATCACCATGTTGCTATCTGACAGTACTGCTATACCAAAGGAGCCTCGGTGAGTGATAAAGCCACTGAAAGAATGATGGCTTGAGAAAGAACAGCGTATCTACCGGCAAAGTAGCTCCACAGAGATTATTTAATTATCCAGGCAGAAAAGGGAACTAAGAGAACTCTAAGTTCAGAAGTTAGGCAGGAACTACACTAACTCGGTGATCAAAGTAATGTCACCGATTATGGGACAAATGATAGTATGTATATATGATGTACTTAACACTGAGAAGAACACTTATCACTTACTGTCAAAAGTGTATAATCTTAAACTATAAATAAAAAACACATGAAAACTCTGCATTGAAGACCAGTCTACAGAACAACTTGCCTGGCCGGGTGGTGGTGCACACACCTTTAATCCCAGCACTCAGGAGGCCAAGGCCGACAGATCTCAGTGAGTCCAGGACAGCCAGGGCTACACAGAGAAACCCTGGCTTGAAAAACTAAAAAAAATAAAATAAACCCACACAACTTGCCTGTACTCTTAAATGACAGTATTATAAAAACCAACCAACAAAAAGCTAACGAATGTTTCCAGATTAAAGGGAACTCACAAACCAAATCACAGAAATGAAGCACATGAACGTGACCTTGGTTTGGATCCTGACGGAGGCTCTGAGGCATCTAGGAGGACAGATGGACCTTGAAAAGCTGGCAGCAGGAGGTAAAAGTCTCCTTAAGGAAAACTTTGTAAGCCAGGTAGTGCAGGCCTGGAGGCCCAGGACTTTAGACCAGGAGGCAAGATGATCCTGAGTTTGGCTGTGGGTTATACATTTTACACATGTGAAACTGAATTTTCTGATTATTTTATCAGTATTTCACTTAAAGGGAAAGGACTGTTAATGCTCCCTGCTTCCTATAACATTGCTCAGTAAAATAAAATTGTAAAACTGGTCAGGCGGTGATAGCGCACGCCTTTAACCCAGCTCTCAGGAGGCAGAGGCAGGAGCAGCTCTGTCAGTTCAAGGACAGCCTGGTCTATAGCCAGGGCCACAAAAAAAATTACAAAACTGAAAACTAATTATAATAAGTATAACAGAGATGGAAAGATAAGACAACAGGCCAGAAATATTAAAAACTGGGTAATCTAGTCCAAGGACACACAGAAACCCTTTGTATTATTATTTTAAGTTCAAAATTGTTTTTAAATAAAAAGATAAAAACTACAAATAATTACTTAGTAATGGAAACTCATACCAGTTAATGATGTTGTCAAACAAGCTGAAAGAGTCTTTTGGAAAATGGAGTTTTGATAATGTCTGGGCAAAGTAAAGGGAGTAATTAAGAACAAAGCCTACCCTGGGTACAATGTCCTCCTTACAATATGCTATGGAAATGTTACCCAACAGAACATGGCCATTCTGGGAAAGTGGAAGGCTTTAACGCATCAATACATGAACCAAATGTGAAAAACTCACATAGGAAGTGAGGACCTCCTCCCTCTGTTCGTCTTCTTGGCAATGACTGGTGTTCCAAAATGCTCTGGGTTTGTTAAAGGGAGCTGGTCAAGCGTCTGCAGAAGAGACAGATGAATTCAATTCCCACTTCACGTCCCCATCAGTCGCTGCAGCTCACAAATCAACCCTACCACCTTACCTCACTCTCAGCAAAATGTCTCTCCCCTTTCAGGCAAAGAGAGGTGCGCCTCAGAGTTCTCTCATCACCATCATCAAATACTGCAACAAGAAAAGAGATGTCTTAGAACCTGTGCATGTCAGTTCAATTAAAAACTAATTAGATGTAAACAATGCCATTGCTGATATTTCAGATCTGAATACTCATTATCTATCTCTCAGCTACTTTTCAAAACCTTCTAAAATGAATACACCAGTTGTCATTTTATACATATCAAACAAACACAGGTTAAGTGGCTGTCCCCGTAAGTCAACTAATTAAGTATCCCCACTTGCTTTACAGTGTCTACGCTGCAGAATCACCCTCTTTTTAAAAAAAAAAAATTATTTAAATTTATTTTATGTGCATTGGTGTGAAGGTTATCAGATTCCCTGGAACTGGAGTTACAGACAGTTGTGAGCCGCCATGTGGGTGCTGGGAATTGAACTCAGGTCCTCTGGAAGAACAGCCAGTGCTCTTAACTGCTAAGCCATCTCTCCAGCCCCAGAATCGCCCTCTTAACATGGTCTCAGTCAAAGAACAAATTTAAAATTGCTTTCAACCCTAGACAGAATAAAACCAGGTCTCTAAAAAACAAAGCATCAGGTATTTTTCTGCACAGTTCTCAATGGAATACCTCTACTTTCCTCAAATGTCTGATTTCTTCTTCCTTTCTTTTTCCCCCCCTTTTTCACGTTTCTTCAGACAGGGTCTCTCTACATAGCCCTGGCTGCCCTGGAACTCACTATGTAGACCAGATTGTCCTGGAACTCAGTATGTAAACCAGGCTATCCTGGAACTATGTAGACCAGGCTGGCCTCGAATTCACAGAGATCCTCCTTGTTCTTCCTCTGCATCTGATTTCTGATAATGGTGATAGATTATGTTATTTCTACTTATTTGTCTAATAAATAACTTCTTATACTAGAAGTCCTGGATACCCAAATCTAAAATTTCCATAATGCAAATTTTTTCTTTTACTAGAAAAGGCCATAAGTAATTGAAAAGGAAATGTCAAAAAGATATTTTGATAAACTTTTAACTTTGTTATTTATTATTGTCCAAAATATGTGTGTCAAAATTACAATATATGGGCTATCACAGTGATAGAAAGCTTCCGCAATAGGCACAAGATGCTGAGTTTGATCCCCAGTGGGTGAGGGGGTATGGGTAAGGGTGATGTATGCAGCATTATCAAGCATAACAAATGAACCACTATTCTTTGAAAAATTCCAATCCCTGGCCTCACAAACCAAACTTAATATAATTCTGCATGTATTTGTGTCAATATACAAATTTTAAAGAATAAAAATTTTAAAGAATACTTAAAAGAATAAATATTTTAAAGAATAAAATATTCTATACAAGCCAGGCGGTGGTGGCACAACACCTTTGATACCAGTACTCAGAAGGCAGAGCCAGGTGGATCTCTCTGAGTTCAAGGCCAGCCTGGTCTACAGAGTGAGATCCAGGACAGGAACCAAAGCTACACAGAGAAACCCTGTCTCAAAAAAAAAAAAAAAAAAAAAAAAAGAAAAAAAAAAAAAGAAAAAAATTTAAAGAATAAAATCAAGCCAGGATGGTGGAGCACACCTTTAATCCCAGCACTCAGGAGGCAGAGGCAGGCGGATCTTTGTGAGTCTCAAGTCAGCTTGATCTACTTAGGAAGTTCCAGGACAACCAGAGTTACAGAGTGAAACCTGTCTTTCAACACACACACACACACACACACACACACACACACACACACACACACGTTCCAGTTTTCCTTCCTGCCTCTAGTGACAATGGACACACATCACACATCTGAATGAAGTATGAGGAGGCGAAGTGAAACTATACCAGTCTGGGATCTGGGGACGGGGATCTGGGATCTGGGGACGGGGGTCACTGGCTGCTCTTACGGTGGACCCAGGTTCGGTTCTCAGCACCCACATGGTGGCTCACTCAGGTCCAGGAGATCCATTGCCTTCTGATTACCACAGGCCCCAGATATGTACATGGTGCACTTACATACATGTAGACAAGACACTAGTACATATAAAGTAAATCTAAGAAAAAAATTTAAAGACCAATTGGCACTGTCAAATTTATATAAGAAAATATGCTCCACAATGTTTTATCATTATCAGTGGAAACTCTAGAATGTTCCAATGTGAGAACCTCAACAATGTTTTCTGTAATTCTTGTTTTATAAGTATCACTTTGAAATAAAATTGTAATTTTTAATGAGAAAAATATATTTTGTTTCAACATCCATTATTATGGGTAGAAAATACTGTTAAAAATTTTTTTTCTTTCTTTTTAGGATTTTTAAGACAGGGTTTCTTTGTGTTGCCCTGGCTGTCCTGGAACTTGCTCTGTAGACCAGGCTGGCCTCAAACTCAGAGATCCACCTGCCTCTGCCTGGGATTAAAGGCATTCGCCAGCCACCACACCTGGTGGGATTTCTTACTTTTAACTTTTAAAAACTTTTATGTATTTTCTGTGTATAGGTGTTTTCCCTGCATGGGCATGTCTGTGCACTGCGTTTATGCCTGGTGCCCATGGAAGCCATGGGACTGGGCTTACAAACAGTTGTGAGCTGCCATGTGGGTGCTGGAACTCAAACCCTGGGCCTCTAGAAGAGCAGACAGTGCTCTTAACCACAGAGGCATCTCTCTAGCCCCAAGATGGATTTCTAGAAAGGGAACTGTGGTATAAATAGCTACTTTATCATCTTACACAAGAACCTTCTAGTAAACAAAGAGAAACAGTGTAAGATTTTAATTTAGCACTCAAGAGTTAGAGGCAGGCTGAGCTTCCTGAGTACAAGATCAGATCAGCCTGGTCTACACAGTAAGTTCTAGGCCAGCCAGGGCTACATAATGAGAGCCCATCTTAATTCAAACTATACAAATGTAGATATTCAAGTACTTTTTACACTTGTTAGTAAATTGTGCACTTTTTCTGAAAGCCACGGAGAACACAACAACACAATGGGTTTACCAATCCTGACATCTCCATTACCAAAACCACCAGAGACGCTCCAGGTATCACAGCGACATGAAAGCCCAGTGGGGTTAGTCTCAGCACTTGGGAAGCTGAGGAAAAGACTGCCCTGACTTCCAGGCCAGCCTGGGCTACACAGCAAGAATGTCTGAAACAACACCCCATGAAATAAACTGCTCTCTCTAAGTAGCTGCTTTTTAGCTCAGACTTAAAGTATAGCATATCAGTGAAAACTACAAAGATATAATCATTTTTTGAAACATTTGATACTGCTAAAAACATCATTTGTAGAGATAATTCATCGAACGTTTTATCACAGCCCAAAATTAGTAAATCTGATTATTATATAAAAATAAACACTAAAGCTTATTTATAGAAAAATGGCAAAGCTGAGACTCAAGGCAATATTAATCTTTTTTTTTGTTTGTTTGTTTTTCGAGACAGGGTTTCTCTGTGTAGTTTTCATGCCTGTCCTGGATCTCGCTCTGTAGACCAAAGCTGGCCTGAAACTCACGGAGATCCACCTGGCTCTGCCTCTCGAGTGCTGGGATTAAAGGTGTGCGCCACCACTGCCTGGCAATATTAATCGTTCTAAATAGACAGAATGATGCAAACACAAACAAGTATAAGCCCTAGCCCCAACCTTCTAGAATTCAAAGAAACAGATAATCAATGGGAACGTAATATGATATGCTACTAAGCATATAAGACCTGTCTACCCGTTAGCATAAAACTGATTGATACTGTAAGACAACAGAATATCTAAAGTAAGTCATCTACCCAAAGATATTATAACTGACCATCATTTACTAAACTTCAACCACATCCTAATCCACAAAACAGCATTTGGATGCTGGAAGTTGCAATCTTCTCTTTATAGGTAAATTTAGAATCAGAAGGTTAAGTAATGAGCTACAATTTAATTAACCAAAGACACAGTTGGTAGGTATGAGGAAGAAGTAAAGAAAGAATGTGCACCACCCTAGGTGGCCTATTACACACTAAGTTATTGCTCCTAGGCTTGTTATAAGGAAGGAGGAGGAAGTCAAAGGTTTAGAAAAATCAAATTATTGGTATATACGTATACAGCAGTTATGACGGAACAAAGTATTTCACATATCGAAACAAAAACTTTAAATATGCCTGTGTTAGGTAGAACCAACTGTCCTTTAAATATCATTTACTTACGTAGCTGACAAATCAAACTATGAACATTTACAGTATACAAGTATACAGTATACATTCTGAAATACGTGTGTACAAGCTAACATGTTAGCACATGTATCACCTCACATTGTTTTGTGGTGAGAACATTTCAAACCTATCTTGGAGCTGGTATTCACTAGCCAATGCCTCTTTAACCGGCCCCTCCTCAGCCCTTCTGTTTCACTCTGGCGCAGACTCTCGCCATGGAGCCCCAGCTCGCCTGACTTGAGATCCTCCTACCTTTGCCTGGAGTGCGAGGATTACACAGCTCACCACATCCCATTCAGCTTACCAGAAATCCGTGCCATGTGACAAACACCCCCAGCCCCTCAGCCCTTCCTTCCCCTGCTCCCTTCATTCTGCTTTCTGTGAGTCTGACCTTTTCAGAGTCTACATATAAAGGAGATGGTGGAGTATTTGACTGTCTGTGTTGAGTTTATTTCTGTTAGCACAATGTCCCCTGGTTCACCTAGGCAGTTGCAAGTGGAAGACTTTCTAGTTTTATTAAGACTGAGCAGTAGTCCATGGCAACAGACCACATTCCATCTAGTCACCCACCGATGGACACTTAGGTAATTCCATACCATCACTGGGCGGGAGGGGGTCACAGTGAACATGGGAATACAAAAGTTCTCTGATGTACTGGTTTCATGTTTCTTTAGAAATAAATGCAGAAATGGGATTTCTGGATGCATAGTAGGTCTGTCCATTTTGCAGTCCTGTGTTGTCGGTAGCATCCCAAGAACTCAGAAGGCGGAAGCAGAAGGATTGAGTTAGAGCTAGCCTGGGTTACACAGAAAGACCTTGTCTTGAAAACCCAAAGTTCCAGTTTTAGCTTTTTGAGGACCCTCCATACTGTTGTCCATAGCGGTTTACTAATTTATACTCTTAGCAACAGGAAGGAAAGGCTCCCTTTGCTCCACATTCTTAGCCGTATGTCCTGTCGTTACGCTAACAGCTATTCTATAAGTATAAGATGATATCTCATGACGGTTCTAACTTCCTTAATGATCAACATGCAGTCATGCATCCTTGGCAGTGGGAGTCTATCCTGAGAAAGACACGGCTAGGTGACTGCAGGACTGTGAGATCATCACAACCCTAGATGGTAGAGCCGCCACACCTAGGTGACAAACGTATGTGTCACTGCCCTCAGGCTACACACCAAGCATACTACTGTACTGTACTGTAGGTCTCAACAACATGATCATAACTATCTAGAAACTGAAACATTTAGACACAGAACACGAAGAGCAAACACACAGTACGAAAGATAAAATAGGGGCTGGAGAGACGGCTTAGTGTGTAAGAGCACTTGGCTGTTCCTCCAAAGGACTTGGGTTTGAGTCCTAGTACCCACATGGGCTTACAATCTTAACTCCAATCCCAGGGGATCTGACACCCTCTTCTGGCCCCCTTGGACATCAGGTACATGTGGTACACAGACAGTCAGGCAAAATACCCACATACGTAAGCTTTAAATGGTGAATGAATACTGCGAATGTAATCTATGAATACCACAAATGTGATTAATATCATGAGTGTAATTAATGAATATCATGAGTGTAATTTAAAAAATAAATTAATTAATTTAAAAAATACAAAAAAATGCATTCAGCATAACTAAAATGTCATTATTTATTTAGAGCAGTAGTTCTTAACCTTCCTAATGCTATGAACCCCTACCCTATAAGACAGTTACTCATGTTGTGGTGACCCCCTCCCAACCATAAAATAATTTTTGTTGCTACTTCATAACTGCAATTTTGCTACTGTATGAGGGCTGGACAGATGGCTCAAAGGTTAAGAGCACTGACTGCTCTTCCAGAGGTCCCGAGTTCAATTCCCAGCAACCACATGGTGGCTCACAACCATTTGTAATGAGATCTGGCGCCCTCTTCTGGCCTGCAGTCATACATGCTGTATCATGCTGTATATATAACAAATAAACAAATCTTTAAAAAAAAAAACTATCTCGATTGTAATTTACTAGATCAGGTAGGTAATGAAGGGCAGGCAAGGTTGCTCAGAGATTTAAATCAACTGTCACCAAGCTGACACGAGTGGAATTACTGGGATCCACATGGTAAGAACTGAGTTTTAAAAGTTGTCCTTTGACTTCCACATGCGCACTGTGACATGTACATGCTCACATGTGTTGTGGAATATTAGTTGAAGATGTGTTACATTTGTTTATATTGTGGAATGTTTGTTTAATGATGAAAAAATGTGTTGGATTCTTTTATGCTGCATTTGTTTAACTCTGTGAAGCTGTGTTACTGTGCTTGTCTAAAACACCTGATGGTCTAATAAAGAGCTGAATGGACAACAGCGAGGCAGAAGAAAGGAGAGGTGGGGCTGGTAGACAGAGAGAATAAGTAGAAGGAGAAAAAGATGAGGAGGAGGAGCAAAAAAAAAAAGGAGAAGGAGAGAGGACACCAGGGGCTAGTCACCCAGCTACACAGCAGATATGGAGTAAGAAGTAAACAAAGGTATATAGAATAGAGAAAGGTAAAAGCCCAGAGGCAAAAAAGGTAGACGAGATAATTTAAGTTAAGAAAAGCTGACTAGAAACAAGCCAAGCTAAGGCTGGGCATTCATAAGTAAGAGTAAGTCTCCATGTGATTATTTGGGAGCTGGGTGGCAGGTGCCCCAAAAAGCAAAGATTCAAAAAAGCCAACAACACACATGGCTGGCACACATACTAAATAAATAAATGAATAAACAAAGTGAAATTAGTAATGTCTTGAAGCTTGTTCTCCAGAACTGCTTTAAACTTGTCACTTAAGACTCTAAATATGCCACCAGAACTCTTAGACCTGACAAACACCTCAGCATAGCAGCCAGACATGAAATCAACACACAGAAGTCATTAGCTTTTCTGTATACCAATAATGAACTGAGAATGAGATCTGGAAAAATCTGATTAAAACAGCATGCAACACCAAAGAATAAACCTAACCAAAGAGGTGGGGGACCTGGGGACCTCTACAATGAAACTAGAATGCTGACAAAAGAGCCTGAAGGTAATGAGAAGGTATGAGCACCTCCCAAACTCATGGATTGGCAGAATGTTGTAAACACACCTTTACTGTTGACAGTAACTATCAACACAATCCTCCATCAAAATTACAGTAATATTTGGGGCTGGAGAAGTGGCTCAGAGATTAAGAGCACTGACTGTTCTTCCAGAGGACCCAGGTTCAATTCCCAGCAACCATATGGCAGCTCACAACTGTTTGTAATTCCAAGACCTGATACCCTCACACAGACATACATGCAGGCAAAACACCAATACACATGAAATAAAAATAATAAATTATTTTTTTAACTACTATAGTATTCTGCACAGAACCATGAAAAGAACTCTGAAATTGATATGGAAGCACAAAAGACCTCAAATATCCAAAACAATCTTAAGCAAAAAAAAACAATGCTGGAGGCATGTGTCACAGTACCTGACCCCAGACTGTACTCCAGAGCCAGGGTGATAAAAACAGACATGAGCAGGAAAAGACAGGTAGATGAGAGGACGAGAACAGAGGACCCAGAATAACTCCACAGACAATGAATTTTTGACAAACGTGTCAAACCTTGAAAAAAAGACACTTCCTTCAACAAATGATGCTCATAGAACTTCATATCCCCACATCAAAGAATGGAAATGCGCTCCTCATCTTTCACTGTACATGGAAATCAACATCAGCCTGGAAGTCAGACGGTGCTAGAGGAAGATCCAGGCAAAACACTTCAATTCACGGTCCAGGATTCCAGCAGGACAGGAGATAAGCCCAAGAACTATCAGGATGGCTTACATAAAATTAAGCTTCTACACAGCCAAGGATACAACTACTACAGTGAAGACAGAGCCTAGAAATGAAAGCAAGTCTCTGTCAACTATATACCAGACAGGAGATTAATATCTAGAATATATAAAGAGCTGTAAAAATTAAACAAAAACAAAAAACAATGAATGAGCTAATGAACTGAGCAGAATGTTCTGAAAAAAATTACAAACAGCCAGGAAGTATTTGGGAAAGTATTCAATATCCTCAGCCACCAGGGAAATGTGGGTTAAATCTGCTTTGCAACTATCTCACCCCATTCAGAATGGCTGTCGGCAAAAACAAATGGGAGCCAATTCTGGCAAGCACACAGGGAAAGAAGAACATTTAGACACTGGGAGAAGGGGAGAAGAGAGCAAACTAGTTCAGCCACGAAAGAGAACTACCAAATGATCCAGCTGTACCACTCTTGGACCTGAAGGGATTTAAGTCAACATACCAGACAGACACTTGACACATCCATCTTCACTGCTGAACAGTCGCATACGCCAGGAAATCAGACAGCCCAGGTGTACAAAAATGTGGTCCACAGACAGCAGAATTTCATACGGTCATAAAGAAAACTGAGATTATGACATCCATAGGTAAATGAATGGAGTTAGAAGTCATTGTGTTAAGGGAAATAAGCCAGACTCAGAAAGACAAATACTATACTTTTTCTCTTCTATATGAAAGGAACCTACACTCCAAATTGTGTGTGTGTGTGTGTGTGTGTGTGTGTGTGTGTGTACCATGAGAGGGGAAGAGGGAACGTAAGGAAAGGCAGGACGAGACGGTATGGTAATGGGCTACGGATGACGAGGAAGCAGAAGAAAACTCTCTGAGGGAAGGAAGAGAATCTCCCACTTCATCTTCCCAAGTACTACATGAGCTATCATACCTGGTGAGAAATATTTCTAATGTTCCCAAGAAACAAACAAACAAAAGCTCAAGATTGCTGCTACTGGGGATGCTGAGGCACAAGGCCTTTGAGTTTGAGGCCAGCTTGGCCTACACAATTGAGACTCTGGTTTTAAAACAAAACACCCGATGAGCTGAGATTACATACAGTTCAATATTAGAAAGCAATGTGCTATTAGACTAAACAACAAACAAACAAAATAAAAACAGAAAAAAAAATTCCTTCATAGACAGAATCCCCCAGCAGAGAGGGAATATTGGGGTTCAAACCCAGGGCTTGTTAAGCAATTGCTGTCTACTGAGCCACATCCAGCGCCATATTCTTTTTCAAACTTGTTATTCAGCTATGACAAGAGAACTGTCTCTATTACAGTAAAGATTTACTATCATTGATTCCCATGGTAACTTCACATCATGACTGATCCTAACCCCTATGTGGACCACACCAGAGAGCTGAGGTCCTCTTCTGTTTCACTTTCAATCGTTCTATGGAACGTCAGGTATCTTTGGAGGTCAAAGAAGGTCAAAGACCTTCTATAGTGCTTTCTGTAGTTTTCTAATCTACTAAATACTTTGTTAGAAATTTAAATGAAGAAAAGGAAAACAAAAAAACGATAAAACCTAATAGGCAAAAAGTGCTCCCTGGAATGCACTTTCTGTTATACACATGCGGGTACACACACACACACACACACACACACACACACACACACACGTCCAGTTTATGACCTGTGAGAGCTCACACATCTCATTCTGCCATCTTTTACAGTTGTAATTATACTCATTATCCTCTCACCAGCCTTGCGCGGTCCACATCCCTGTAAGACCTTATTTACAGCAGGGTAGTATTTGGAGCACACGTAAGTGAATAATGATTTCAAAACCTTAAACACTGACAGAGCAATCTCATTTATGCACATAAGTGCAAAACTCCTTAATATTCTTTGTTCTGTTCTTATGGTTTGGGGATCAAAGTCATGGCCTTACAGACAAGTACTCTATCAGTGAACTGTAACTGAGGTCCTCCCAGTGATTTTTAGCTTCTCCCCCAAAATAAGTGTTTCTGTTTGTATGTTCTGCCTTTCTTTTTCTTTCTTTCTTTTTTTCTTCTGTAAGATCTACTTACTAAAAATATATTTTAATTATTTTTAATTATGTGGGGGAAGGGGTATGTGCATGTGAGTGTAGGCACCCATGGAGACCAGAGACACTGAATCCCCTAACAGCTAGTTACATGCAGTTGTGAGCTGTCCAGTGAGGGTGCTGGGAACCGAACTTGGGTCCTTTAGAAGAACAGTATGTCATCTCTCCAGCCCTATGATATTTATTTATTAGTGTGTGCGTGTGTGCGTGCACACGTGAGTATTTTGAAGATTAGTTTTCTTCTACTATACTACTTCTGACAATCATTCCAATTCAGTCGTCAGGCTTTTATGGACCGCTTCTGCCCATGGAGCCACCACACTGGCTCATATAGCTTGTTTTCTATACATGTACTACGTGCATCAGAATCATCCAGTGTGTTAACAAAAAGGCTGGCATTGCCAGCCCTAGACCTACTGAATTTAAGAGGGTAGGGGTCCTCATTTTATATTCTTTAGATAAGAACCAGTTGTTCTTACATATACTTAGACATGCTTTTGTATCTCAATCAAGCTAGCTTTTAAGTGGTTTGAGTGTAAGTCACAAATGTATACTTTCATCTCTAATTATCCAGCACAGAAGAGCACTATAAATAATGCTTACTAGCAACTACTTTCTAGAAATGACAAAATGCTATTCATGTAGAGGATGGACTCAAAATTCAATGATTATGCAATTTTTGCATTCTGGAATGCAAAAACAGGAAATGTGAAGATGTGCAGGTATTGCTTCTGCAGAACATAGGAAAGCTTAATACAGGTCATGAATGCAACCTTGAAGCAGGTGAGTGCCAAAGAAGACATATCAGTATGTGAATATGCATCATATAATCTCACATAACTCTGCATCTATCAACCCTTTAATGCCTTGTACCTTGCTTAATATAGCACAATTCTATCCACTTCATCTCTCACAGTCAGTATTAATTGCAGTTTTTAAATACTTAAAAACTATGAATAAGCCGGGTGGTGGTTTGCACACACCTTTAATCCCAGCACTCAGGAGGCACAGCCAGGTCGATCTCTGTGAGTTCGAGGCCAGCCTGGTCTGCAGAGTGAGATCCAGGACAGGCATCAAAAACAACACACAGAAACCCTGTCTCGAAAAAACAAAACAAACAAAATAAAACAAAAAAAAATCTATGAATAACAACAACTTAGCTCAATGGAAAACATCTTGAGAATTACAGTACCACATGAACCACAATTTCTAGGAAGCCAAAGAAGAATTAAAACCTTTGAAAAAAGTACTTGGAAAGAGTAAATTAATTAAATTAAAAGTAAATTTAACTAGGCAAGAAAACCATAACACTATAACTATATTTCTTACCCCAACACAGACATTTAAGAACCAATAAGGATCTGGCTGTCTGTGTAAACATCATATGGATAAAGTCCACAGAGGTGCTTAGTCTCAAAGTACTGAGAGGAGGTTTGGAAACATCACTCCAGCTATTCTACTCAATAGAACCTCAGGACTTCAGTGCAACTTTTAAGTTGTTTTTTTTTCTTTGTTTGTTTTTGTTTTTGTTTTTGTTTTTTGTTTTTCGAGACAGGGTTTCTCTGTGTAGCTTTGCACCTTTCCTGGAACTCACTTGGTAGCCCAGGCTGGCCTCGAACTCACAGAGATCCGCCTGCCTCTGCCTCCCGAGTGCTGGGATTAAAGGCATGCGCCACCACCGGCAACTTTTAAGTTTTAATTTGCATGTATTGTGACACTTATTACTTCTCGTTAAAAGATTTTAGTTCTGAGACAGGGTCTCATGTACCCCAGGCTTCAAACTCAGTACATAGCCAAGGACTGCCTCCAATTCCAGATCTTCTTGCCTCTTGCCTCTGAGTGCTGGGATTACAGGAATGGACCATCATACTCACAGGGTCTTGCTATGTTGCCTTGCCTGGACAGAAACTCACTATGTAGACCAGGGTGGCCTTGAACTCATAAAGACCCACCTGGCCCAACGCCTCTGAATACTGGGAACAAAGTTATTAGCCACCACTCCATTTTAGCCATTTTTTTTTAAGCCAACACAAGTTTACACATAGCTAGATAAGAATGAACTCACATTAACAGTCTTTATGTCATTCCTGAAAGCGCCTAATACGAGAATCCACTGTATAGATCCTCAAACATGAAGCTACAAGCACCTAGGCTTGAACTACTCTGGCAGAGCTCGTTCCTTCTTTATATTCTGCTGTAACACCTACATTATCCTTAGTGCAACAAGTGGCAGTAACTCCTCTTCAATCCTAACTGTAATTACAGAAATCACATTAAAATACTGTCTTATGAAAAGAAAAAAAAAATTGGACTTTCTTGAAGACAAAATGTCCAAGTAAGCCACAACGGAAGTGTACTCTGAGATAAAAGATAAAAATGGCCAAGTTATCTGAACCATACTTGCTTTTGTCCCAGCTGAATGTCACTACAATTTTAGCTAGCTATATGCAGTAAGTTCACAGGAAAGAATTCATGTTCTCTGCCAACACACACATCAGTGTATTTGTAAGGTAGAGGTACACACGCCTCCAGTCAAAGCCGTGTGTAAAGTCACTGCTTACCCACGGTATACCAACTAGCATCTGTCAGCTTGCTGATGACAGCTTCCTGGAAGGATCCATCAGATGTCCTTGTTTCAACAATAGCTCCGACCTAAAACATGAAACTCAAATTTTTTTAACGATTTAAACACACAGACCGAACCATTCCCATCAACTACATGAGTAGGAAACTTTTGATAAATGCAAAAGCTAGAATAAGGGAGACTTCTCAGTTGGGATGCTCATATCTTCATTATGTAATCCGAGCCCCCAAGTTCTTCAGCATAAGTAAGGGACTTGATGCTTGTATTTTACAAATTGAAAAGATAATTTGCAGAGTCTAGGATTCAAATCCTGACTAAAAATCTTACTTCAGAGTTTGTTCACTGTATTGTATTATCTCCAATAAGCTTAGCTATAACAAATGTCAAACCATAAGACAACAAAAATACTTTGTTTTCTTTCACCAAAATATTGAGTATGGAATTCAGTACTTATATTTATATAATTATATTTAGAAACCATTTAGATAAAGGTTCAGCTAGAGAGAGAGATAGTGAGGAATGTACCAGTTAGCCTTCTTTCAACTTCCAGATGAACCAAAGTGGTACTTCCATATAACAAAGGTTTACTACATAAATAAATGGTCAGAAATGGATGGAAAACACAACATAGCTATTCATTAAATTAAATAATAAAACAAATACAGTTTACCAGATAAATCAGAAGAAAAGTTTATGATATTTGGCACGTGGCAGGCATCATCTTAAATACTGCAACAATGTAAAAAAATAACAAGGAATATTTTCAAGCTGAGTAGGCAGCACACAACCACAGGGAGATCTCTGTAAGTTCAAGTCCAGCCTGGTCTACATACTGAGCACCAGGCTAACCAGGGCTAAATAGGGAGACTCTGTCTCAAAACAAACAACAAACAAGCTATATATACATATGTATGTATGTATTCAGTCCATGAACTCAAACCTGTAAAAGGCAAGTGAAGCCGGGCGATGGTGGTGCACACCTTTAATCCCAGCACTTAGGAGGCAGAGCTAGGTGGTTCTCTATGAGTTCGAGGCAAGCCTGGTCTACAGAGCTAGATCCAGGACAGGCATCCAAACTACACAGAGAAACCCTGTCTTGAAAAACCAAAAAAAAAAAAAAGGCAAGTGAAAGCACATCCTAAAACATGTATGAAACCACTCTGTCAGCCAAGCACAGTGGTGTACAACTGTAATCCCAGCATTCAGGAGGCAGAGGTCTGTGCTGCAGAGTGTAGGGCAGCCTGGGCTATGAGACCATCTGAAAAACCAAACCAGAAACAAAACAAAATAAAGAAATAAATTATCCAGCAATGTGTGATGTTCTTTAAAGATACAATCATTGCAATATCAGAATTTACACTATGGTATCATTTGTATTTTGTTTTCTGATTCAACGTTTCTACAAAAGCGTTAAGTGTATATACAAATGAAAGGTCTGATCAATTACGGCATTTGCCTATTGTTCACTAGTTTCGATTCCGAACTGTTGGACATACGTACTCGTAAAGGCCCCTTGACTTGGTCATCTTGCACCAACTGTGTTGTGTTATCCTGTTTCAGCAACACCTGGAAAACAAAAGAATCTGCAAGTTACTTTTAAGCAATGTCTCTGCAGTAACACTGCAGATGCCTCCTTAATACCCTGTAGTTACCTCTGGCCTAACAGTTATTACAGTGTCTTGTATTTATGTTTATTTCCTTTCTCATTAACTATGAGCTCCTCAAGGGCTAGAGCCCTTGTTCATTACTATTCCCCTTGTAGTTAGCAAGTCAGTGCATATTATAGCCATTTAATAACTGCTTGCCAAATGAACAAACCATAGATTTATAATCCCATGATACTATAAAAATGTAAAACTGCTTCTAGTGCATTTTACCAAGTCATAAAAGGTTTTGATTGTCACAAAATATTTTTAAAACCCTTCAATTTTTATTGCCTACTTAAAAACAGAGCTCTCATGGTCCTTAAGCCTTATGAGGCTGGGCCTGGTGTTGCATGCCTTTAATTACAGTACTTGGGAGGCAGAGAGAGGCAGGCAGATCTCTGTGAATTTGAGGCTAGCCTTGTCTATATATCGAGTTCTGGGACAGCGAAAGTTACACAGAAAGATCATGTCTCAAAAAACAAACAAACAAACAAATAAACCTCTTACGATATTACAAGGGATTCAGCTACGAACAAGCATCCCTTTCCAATGTTCTTGACTCTTCATGTCTACCAAACGTACAGGGAAACGTCACAGCAGAGCAATTCCTCAAGTAACTCAAATTCCAGGTAGCAAATGTGTTATGCGTTGTCCTAAACAACCACTTTATTATTTTAGATCAACAACTGCGAGCCACAATAATTTTTTTAAAGGTTAAAACTGTCAAAGATTCTCAAATACTAAGTGATGCAATTTTATAGTTTACACAGTAAAAGACTGTATGAAATGAAGAAGAAACGAAGGTCAGACGGCATCCTAACAATTAAGTATCCCTAGCAGATCTAGAGCTGGGCCTATGACTGCATGAGTCACATTCCCTGCGACCAAGGACTCCTAAATCGTAATTGTATTTGAAAAGTTAGGCTTGGTAAAACTACTCTCAGAGGTTTTCAATAAGGAGCTGGAAAATATAGTCCTGAGAATCTCCATCTTGAGCAAGTCCCTAAGAGGGGCTAATGCTCCTGATCTGGGAACCACAATTGGAGAATCAATGTTCTAGCTAATTCATTTGTTCATTCATTCATTCACTCACACATTTAACAAACTCCAAGTGGCCACAAGATATGAAGCACTACTGTAAGAATCAGGAGTAGAAACTCTAAGATGTCTTCTCTTTCTCATGGTATTTAACTCTGGTAAGAAAACAGATATGTAACTGAATAAGGCATATAACAAGCTATAATACATGATATAATAATAGTAAAAATAAGGCTATGACAGTTAGAACAAAATATGGAAGCCAATAGAAAATATTTAGGGGCTGGAGAGATGGCTCAGAGGTTAACAGCACCGGCTGCTCTTCCAGGGGTCCTGAGTTCAATTCCCAGCACCCACATGGTGGCTCACAGCCATCTTCTAATAATAAGATCTGGTGCCCTCCTCTGGCACTGTCAAACACTGTATACATAGTAAATAAATCAATCTTTAAAAAAGAAAATATTTGGAATGTTAGCAAGGACTTTCTTCAATTATATTTTATGGTCCTATACTGTTAAAAACATTTATATACACAAAGCTATTCTTGTATTTCCATTAGAAGGGTATTCAGAACAAGAGACTAAGATGTGGCTCAGGTGGTAAAGGTATCTTGGCATGAGTAAGGCTGTGAGTTCTAGTCTTAGCATCATAAAAACCAGGTGTGGTAGCTTATGCCTCTAATTCTTTAGGGTGGAAGCAAGAAGATCAAGTTCAATGTCATTCTCAGATACTTAAAGAGTTTGAAGTCATTTGGGGCTACATGAGACCCCATCTCAAAAAATAGAAAAAACAAAAAAAGGAACTATAGATTGGAAAATTTTCTACAGAAAAACAAACTATGTTAACAGATTTCTGAAAAGTTGTAGATATTTATCCACCTGTCCTTTTCTGTATTTCCTTCTATATTTCTAAATTCCATACAGGAATACACTAACTTTCTTTGTCTGGTCTTAAAAATGAACCTCTTGGCCAGGCATAGTGGCTCATAAACTCAGGAGGCAAAGGCAAGATGATCACCAGAAACTGTCTGAAAAAGCCACAGACAGACAGACAGACACACACACACACACACACACACACACACACCCTCAACTCCCGGAATCATTTTTAGTGTAATCTTGAAAACATCATCTGACTGCATTGTTCTTTCTAATCACTGAAACTGCCACTATCTGATGCAGAAAAGGGAGCGACCAAATAATAATAGCATGAGCACATTACCACCAACAGGACCAAGCCACGTCACACAAGCATCACACCTTGGTGTTTGGATATTCTGGAATCATTTCTCAGGTTGAGTTCTTTATTTTTCAACTCTTAATATACCTTGTAAGTTTAGTATATAATGGTGCTTGTTCATAGCACTGATTCACTAGAAAGACCGAAAAAGCGCAATCTCTTCGATGCCCTCCAAGAAACTGCCGCATGACAGGAGAGACCCTGGTTACTGCCTAGCTTTCCCTCACGTGCAGCCCACCAAATGAACCTGTTTGTGTTCTGCGGGACAAACGGCCTCAGAAGCCCCGGTGGTCTGAAAGTCTGCAGCACCTCACCTTGACTTTCACCAGCCTCTTCACAGTCTTGATCTTCGCCTCACAGAAGGCCCCTCGGTACTTGGCACTGACATCAGTTCCCACTGTCAGGTAGGCAGGCTCATCCGCCGCCTGAGGAAAGAAGGTAAACGCTGCACATCACCGCTGTTCTCCCCGACCCCAACCTCCGACAACATCAGAAGAGGCTACATTTCAAGTCACTGGAACATTAAAATTACTTGCCTAATAGCAGTGATAATTTGGGAAATATTCCTAAAGCAAACACCTTATTAACACTACTTCATTTTATAACTCATTTCCTGATGCTGTAAAATGTTTTAAAGTTGCAACTGGAAACTACCAGTAGGAAAAAAAAAGATTTTTTTTTCCAGATACAACAAGCTTAAGAAATTCTACAATTTAATATATAGGAAACAGAAAGATAAGAAAAAACAGCAGGAATGCATTTATATTAAAAGTCTCATAAATTTTATTAATTTTGGGCCTCCAGGTAATTCTGTTTCCTAGATTAAAACGAAATATTGCTATAAAATTAATATTAACAAATACATATTTAAACATTTAATGAGACAGCTTTATAAAGGCAACATCTTTTGCTTGCTTTGGGCTTTTGAGACAAGGTGCAGGCTGTCTCAGTCTCCTAAACTCTAGGACAGGACACGGCCACCAAGCCTGGCCGAGGCAGTCTCTTTTGATACAGTGTATCTCTACAGACAAGAGAGCAAGCGAACTCGTTGAGAAAATGCATTGGCGGAGGTTGCATCTGAAAGGCTTAAGTCTATTCAACTGATGAAAGCACTTATGAACTGATCGCTAAAGACTGTAGCCATATCTAGTCTGCAACATTAATCTTCTCGGTATACTTAAAAGGAAATTTTATTAAAAAATGCCCACTTACAAAAAAACTGGTCATGATCAGAGCTATACACTGAAATATGTGAGAAATTTCCATTTACAATTCATAGTAATCTTGACAGTAAGAGATGATTGCCATCTCAGGCTGTCATTTTACCTATTTCACAAGCTGTATGTATTCATACAATTCAATTCAACACTACAAGTGCAAAGATATCAATGTAGACTTTAGCTAAATATTTTTAAGAAACAATTTTTCATTTTCTGAAGTAATATTAAAGGAGGTTCCGCCACTCCAAAATAAGAGAACAAGAGGAAGTTTGAGAATTTCATTAAGTAATATACTTAAACAGAGTCAGGTATGTGGCGCATGCCTGTCAACACAGCACTTGGAGAGAGGCAGGAGGATCTTGAGTTCCTGGCCAATCCGAGCTACAGGATATTGTTGCCAATAACCAAAACAAACACTATATATTTACTATGTTATGTACATATACACGCACATACCAAAACAGTCAGTACAACATAGATCATGTACTTTGAAACGTCAGTCCACTTAAAAAGAACAGAAATTGAAGAGGAATACTTTTTGGCAAGTAAGTATCTGATCAGAAACACATAGAATCCTAATGCTAGGAAAGCTTCCTTTCCCTTTAATAGGCAGACATTGACGTTTGTAAGACTAGGAAGCTTCAAAAAAAACTATACATGGAATGCATGCTTTAAGATATATACTATGAAGA